>LTAE01011117.1:4325-15748 GCA_001647135.1 Pontederia paniculata
TCTCTCTCTCTCTCTCTCTCTCTCTCTCTCTCTCTCTCTCTCTCCTAGAGGACTAAAGGAAGGCTTACCGTAGGGGAGGATCGAAGCACGAGGAGCGAGAAACGAGGAAGATCAACTAACACGATAAAGATATGTAATGTAGGAAGATCAACCTTAGGGTTTTCTGTATATGTATGATCGAGATTTTCATATAGATGAACAGTAAACAAGAACTGAACATAAACCGCAGTCTTCACGAGATGGTCCGCATTTGATGTTGTGGATGACCGCATCTTCATGTCGTGGGTCATGTACCACAAATAAAATTGAGACCAAAGGAAACAGATTGTGTCTCTCATTACGTGGACCGTATTCCTTAGTTCATGGACGACACCGACTTGAACTCAAAAACTGACATGGACTATGTCTTTCTCAAACACGCGTCGCAATATCGGATGGTATCTGGCATACACAGGCCGTGTCGCCTCTATACGCATCATGCTCTGGCCGACAGCGAAGCACAAGACACATGTCGTGTCAACCCGACACAGATCGAGTCCCCCGAATGAGCCACGTCAGACACATGACATGGAAAATGTCTTTTCCTGATGTAGGCCATGTCTTGATGAGGGTTTACCATGAACGACGAACACCCAAAAATGGACTATGTCCAGACTAGATGCGGTCATGTTCCGACAGTTAACTAACCTAAAACCCTATTGATTATGTTCTATTAAATAGATTCTATTGTATGAGTTAATATGAGTCACAACTTAGAGTTTGATTAGGCTTTTAAAATGAACGTTACATGTGATTGAATTTATTTGTGAAAGGTATGGGTTGGTTTCCGACGAATTGTTAAATACTAGTTCCTTTAGAGAATAGTTCTAGTTTCTTTGGAAACTGAGGTTCCTATTGGAACTAGTATTTGGGTCAGATGAGGGATCCTCAGGCCTAGCTAGCCTGATTGGCGTCGAGATCAAAGCCAACGACCTTCACGATTGGTAAAGGCTTACTAAATATTTGTATTATTTAAATAATGAAAGACAAGGAAAGTAAAGAAGAATAATGTGGTCCCAATTAAGAGGTTACCTGGGCTTGAACATATTGATTATGGGCATCATGATGAGGGATGCAATTGATGTTCTTACTAATGATAGACCACAAGTAATGATTGAATCAAAGGATGGTAAGTTAGTGAAATGATGAGAAGGCAAAAATGTAAAGTTAAGTAAACTTTTTTATTATGCAAATTCTTTTACTTATTATATCTACATATATGATTTACCCTATTGTATTATTACCATTACATATTGAGCTTTATCGTTCATAGGAGAATTGCCTCCCCTATTTTTTATCCTGAAGGAGAATAGGACAATGAATAGATGATGGCATACACGATGCAGACGATCCTGATGTGGAGGCTTGCACATGAATATCTTAAATTGAGTCAAATCTATTTTTATTTAGTTATATCTTTTCTTTAATCGATAATGTAAAAGGATATTTTTGTAATATTTATTTGTTTGGTCAAAAGTAAAGTCAAAGTAATAGGTTGATAGCATCCTCGGGAGGGCATTCTGCCAAGTGGCAGGGTGTGCTTCTAGGGCATTACAGAAGATATTAGAGTCTAACGAGGGGCACTTCTTAGTTGTCTCTATGTATTTAAGGGTCATGTGCAAGCATTACGAACGATCATCGTGCCATTAAGAAGAGTATGGGTCAAGTCCTCAGGGGGTTATAAAAAAAGGAAATAAGAAAAAAAAGTTGTTCTCTCTTGTTGTAAATGAAGATGGCTCCAAGGCGTCTCGTTGACCAATAAAAAATAAATAGATAAATAGATGTCTCCAAGGATGAATTCATTTTTAAAAAAGTTATTATGTAGCGCCCAACAATTTCAAGTAATTAAAAATAAATAATAAAAGGATAAAAAAAGAAAGATAAAGTAAGTTAAGATAGGATATGATTATGATTAGAAAAATAATTATAGTCTAAGTCAAAATTGTTATCCTAATATTTTAACATCCTAACTCTACCCATATTAGTTCTTAAAAGACTCTTAATCATAATTAAAATAAGAGAGAAAAGGTCATTTGAACTTGGATTACACCTGGAATTCCCCTAAAAATAGAGGGTTAGAGGAGAGTGGCTCTCATTAATTCTCTCCCTAAGCCCAAGCACCATACTCTCTCTCTCTCTCTCTCTCTCTCTCTCTCTCTCTCTCTCTCTCGTGGAGGACTAAAGGAAGGGAAGGACTTACCACAAGGGAGGATTGAGGCATGAGGAGCGAGAAATGAGGAATATCAACTAACATGATCAAGGTATGTAACTAGGAGGATCAACTTTAGGGTTTATCATATGTAAGATGCAATTGCAATAGTTCATTGTTATTGATTATATGCCTTAATCAACAATGTGAGGGAGATGAAAAGAGGATCGTGTCTGCGATGGTGTAATCGGCGACACAGGGTGTGGTCTTGACACACAACAAGATGGATGAAAAATGGAATATGTCACCCCTTGACACGAGCCATGTTTCCTTTACAGCAATGGAATAGAAAACATGTTGACTTTTCAACCGACTCGGATTGTGACCTGACGGGGAAAAACATGTCGTGTTCAAAGTTAACGCGGGTCGTGTTTTCCCTGCAGTTGATAGATAGGGATCTTTTGATGTTTATTGCCCTATTCTATTGATTGATTTAACAATGATCGCATGATAACTTAGAGAGGATTAGATTTTAAAATGAACGTTGCATGTGATTAAATTTATCCAAGAAGAATATGATTGGTTCCCGATGAATTGTTAATGGACCTCAGACATGGGCATTGTCCATTCCTTCGGGATGCATGGTTCCTTTGGGAATCAAGGAGTCCTTTGGGGATCATTGTCCATTCCTTTAGGGACGTAGGGTTCCTTCTGGAATTGAGGATTCCTTTGGGGATCATTATATGTTCCTTCGGGAATGCAGGGTTCCTTCGGGAATCGAGGGTTCCGTTAGATACTGTGATTATGAGATCTATTTTGTCATGGAGAGAGACCCCAAGAACTAGCTAGCCTTAATGGCATCAGAATCAAAGCCAACGACCTTCACAAGATAAATGGAAAAAGAATTAAGTGGTTCAAAGTAAAATATTAACTGAGCTCGTACATATTGATGAAAGATTTATGGGCATCATGATGAGGGATCCTATTGATGTTCTTATATAGGTCATGAAGAGGAGGTGGACAGCAATGATCAGAAAGAAGTTGTGGAAGAAGAGAAGAGGGAGGACCATCCACCAATGCCTGAACTAAAGGAACTTCCCCCTCATCTCAAGTATGCATTCCGAAAGATGAGTGCCCAATGATCATCTCAGCAACACTGACAGAAGAAATGGAAGAGAAGTTACTCTCCACCCTAAGAAGGAAGAAGAAGTCATAGCTTGGACCATCTAAGACATCGCCAATATGATTTTCTCTCATGCCTTTCTTCGTTCATGGTTCGATGCCTAGCCAAGAAAGTGAGTCAAAAAGGGACTTCTCTCGCACCCGACTTGAATATTTTCTTCTTGTCTGCTTTAGTGGTCTTATGGCGGAATAGAAAGACGAGTGTGAGCTTATCCGCCTTCCTCGCATGGGCCATGCATTCTAGATGGCGTGACGAGACGAGTACAACCAAGATAATGGTGAAAATCACGGACCGGACCCATTCGGTGACTTTCGCGGTCGCCCTCACTGAATCGACTTGGATCTGAACTACAATTCAGATCGCGAACCCCCCTCGTCACCGTACGTGCGACTGAAATGGAAGAGAAGATACTCTCCACCCTAAGAAGGAAGAGAAGTCATAGCTTGGACCATCTAAGACATCAAGGGGATCTCTCCATCCATCTACATGCATAAGATCCTGATGGAGGAAGACTACAAACATGCAATCCAATGTTAGAGAAGGCTCAAGCCAACACTGAAAGAAGTAGTCAAAATGGAGATGATCGAGCTCTTGGATGTGGGCATTATATACCCTAGTTCTAATAATCAGTGGATTAGCTCAGTCCAAGTAGTCCCCAAGGAAGAAGGGATCACTATGGTCAACAATCAAAATAATGAGCTTGTGCTTACTCAAATAGTTACTTGGTGGAGAGTCTGCATGTAATATCTGTGATTTGATTCACATAATATGTCATGTGTTAATGTCACATGATATAATTAAAATGTGTACTGGTAATAATGTTGAGGTAAAAGCTTCAGCCTTAATAGTCCAACATGAAAATGTGATTTCAAAATATAAGAATTAAGAAAAATAAAGCCCTGATAATTTTTCTCATATGTTAAAGGGTTCAATGAAGGTGTTTCTTACTTAAGTAGGTAATACCATATTACCTAACTTTTTAATCGTTGGATGTAGAAAAAAAATAGGAGATTGAAAATTTGGTATCCATTGTTGATTTAACATCCAACGGATAGAGAGTTAGGTAACATGGTGTTACTTACTTAAGTCGGAAACACCTTCATTTTTTTCTTATGTTAAAGTATACTAAATATGATTCTTAACAAATTTTGAAATAAGTTCTAGTTAGGTTAAATGAAGGTTCACAAATAAAAAATCTATAAAACTGCTGATTTTGTTCTTCAGCTCAAAATTTATATTTTGATTCCTTTGAAAAAAAATTTAGAAATATTTTATTTGAATTTATATGTGGGTGGTTTCTTATTTGCATGTATTGTTTTAAGTAAATGAATAAATAAAATATAAATAGAAAAATGCTAAACTATCATATTTACTAGGGTTACAACCTAGTTCTTATCTTTCCCCAACATAGGTTGACATCCATTGTCTTAGCTACAAGAGGGAAAACACCTTGGAGAAAAAGATAAACTTTTATTTGTCTTTTAGGCAAGTAGTTAACTCCTCTTCTGTGAATTACCTCTTTAAATTTTGATTAAACATGGGTTACTCTAGTCATGGGTTACTCTCATGTGCTATCAATCAATCTTCACTAAATATGGACTACATCAAAATCAAGTTACCTATGGGTAGAATACATAGTAGTTGAAATGATATTTGTGGTTGAAACTTCTTAAAGGTTACTGGTCACCTTTGGCTCATTCAAAAACTAGGAAACTCCTCTTGCTATATCCCTCCTTTAAGTCTAGTTTCAAAAGGCTATGGAATTCAATTAATCAAAAATTTATATTAAAAGTTATGAATAAATGACCAAGACTCACTCTTCTTGTTTTGTATAATAGTTTGTCTGAATTGTAAAATCATGCAAATATTATACTTAGATTGAGTACAAAACATTTTTATGTTATAATCCATTAGAAGTCTATATTCACATCAAGTTGTAATTACAATAATAGGCTATGTAAATTGAAATATATAATTTTTACATTAGGCATTATACAGTCATGATGTTGAGATATAATAGAACACAAGCAAATCTCCAGATTTTCTCATTCCATACCGCAAAGAATAAAACTTTGATATTTATATGGCAACCTCAAAATGTCTAGTTTCACTTAAAATTGGAAAGGCTTGATTATCATATGTATTTCCTGAGTCAACATCACTCAGTATGCCTGTACACAAAATTGGAACATAACAGTGCTATCTTTCTAATTTTTTTATGATCATTACAGAATAATTTAAAATGAGATATTAACATCCAAGAGTATACTTTTTTGATAAAATTAGTAATACTTCTATGTGGTGTTTCCTAATTGTTATGAATTTTATAACTGACATTACTCAATCTATCATGTGCAAAATTGAAACCAACTTGATGTTGTAAAGTCCATGAACTTTATTATTATCGATGCAACCATACTTCTATATGCATTGCAAGTGCTTTTGGATAGGTTGTATATGGATTTAATGAATTAATTGCTAATGAACTATTTTTAGCTGCTCTCCTTTAAATGTCTATACTTGGATTATTCTTGCAAATGATGATGATAACATTATTTTATATTCACTCTTGCTAACCTTGACCGATGTCTCAACAAGATCAATATGAGGGCTTAAATCCCCTTTAGTGTTAATTCACAAGACATGTCGATAAGATTTTTTTAAGATTCATTTCATTTTCCTCTTTTTGTATAGTTCTTTTTCTGACCTTAAGTAGTCTTTGTTCTTTTTCTTTGGTCAATTTCCATTTTTATTACAAGGATTCTATGTAGCGTGAGATCTAGATTCTTTTCCATTTTTTAAGCTTAATTCTTTCCAACTCATAAGAGGTTTATATAACCTACTTTACAATACATCAATTATTCCAAATTTTTATTTTATTTTTGCAGTTATAAGTACTTATATTTTTTTAAAGATGTAAGTGATCTAATAAGGTTCATCATGCTTTCATTGTTGCACATTATTAACTTTAAACTATCAAAATGAA
This sequence comes from Pontederia paniculata, assembly GCA_001647135.1. NCBI lineage: Eukaryota > Viridiplantae > Streptophyta > Magnoliopsida > Commelinales > Pontederiaceae > Pontederia > Pontederia paniculata. Next base: position 10,683 of record LTAE01011117.1, read on the forward strand.
ACACCATATGTTCCTGATAAGATAAGGAAATCATGTATTTACACTTATGTTATTGTCCTTGAGTGCGAACAATTTTATTTATCATATCCAATTGAATGTCATCACTAGTGCCCTTCTGCCTAATTTCAAATTTAGGCTCCATTGTGTAATGTTCTTCCATGAATTCCTATCACGCTTTTAATCCTTCTCATGTTCGACGTCATACACCGGCCAATAGGTTCATTCTCCTTAGATGATACCTAATCACAAACTCGTCTTTGCTTTTGTTCAATCCATCGTCAGAAGACATGTTATTTATTTTTTTAAGTGGACACTTCAAATTATTTTTCAATTAGATAAGGTCGTGAAGTCTTCAATGTGAACATGGTGATTAACTTCAAGTCATGAAACACTTTTTCTTTTGCTTTGTTAATTGCATTAAAGCATATGCAAACACTCTTTCATGTTGCATTAGTACTCGTTTCAGTCTAGTGCTGCCATTATCATTTATCACTATAAGTAGTGTATTCACCATTAATATTATTAAATTTTATCTTCAATTCTTGGTGGCTAACTTTATTTTCCTTAACTTTATTTGTTTTTCCCGTCTTCTCTCATAAGCTTCACAAATCAATATTATTTCTATAAATATCAATATAATAATGATCTAATACATTAGAGATGCTTGACAATGGAAACTTTTTTAATGGTCACTTTTCATATTCCAAAATCAATTAATACTCTAAGTGGCTCATCATCCTAACCCATGGAAAACACTTGACATAAAATTTTTTCAAACTATTTTTGTTATGAAGTCTTCAACTTGATCATCTCCATAATTGATGCAATCTCTTGCACAATCTTAATGCTAAGTCTTTATTTCCGATGATAATCTTGAAAGTCTATCAAGAATACATCTAGAGAGTTTAATGATATCAAGAACACAATCTTAATGCTATTGATCACATTCGCCATCAGTATGTGCCATGACATCTAAAGCATTTGGTGAGTCTTCAGTCATAATTACAATAATAATATCATCATTATTTTTTTGGTATCAATATTATGATAAGATAGTCAATCGATACCCAATATATCGTAGTAATCTATCATCGGTAGTGTTACCAATCAATATTTGAAACATTGTAATGTACCTCTTTGTGGATACATTACCTACCAATATTAGATCTATATTGGTAATTTAATCATTAGCTTAACATCCAATATTAGTGATGGATGACATCCTAGTGATACAATATATTAATATAGGGGTCAATAAACTAATATTTCCCATGGACATATATTGATTTGTCTTCATGGACATCTGGCATGAATGAAGTCTTCTAAACCTCAATTCCACTGACCTTGTCATTCTCGGAATATTTTTTGAGAAAATAATCTCAATCTCATCATGATCCTTCACATAAGGATCTGTTTCTATACTTATTATTTATCAATAACTATTTCCCCTTGTATTAAATAGAACAATTCAATATACATATAGTGACTGACCATGTTGCATTAACAATCTTTGGTGGATACTCATGACGATTGAACATGGATTTTGAGTTTCAAAATTAAAATCTACACAATCACAATTTATAGAATTCAAACCTTAAATCATGTCTTGGTAACTCAATAGAAGAAGTTTTATGTTAAACTACCAATGACTAAAGAGTCTTAACATTTTGGACTTGATCTTATGACTTTACATAATAAGTCATTTACATAGACTTTAGAACAAACCTATATATACATATATATATATATATATAATATATATACATATATATATATATTATGTATTATATAACTTTATACTTTATAACCATAAAATATCAATTAGTTTTTTCCTAAAAATATGTCACGACCTGATTACTCGATATACAAGCTTTATCCTTACCCTTTGACTTTTAGTAGTTTAGTAACTTATACTTAATATCTTAAATAATGACAATTTGAGTCTTAATGTTAGACTTTAATCTCAATAACTCGCTACAATGAGCCTTTTTGGTTAAGCTCTAATACCAAACTGGAATGTCCCAAAATCTAGTCTAAACACGTGGTCGAATTGATATTCGACACACACTCAAGTGGACCCAAAAATGCTACAACAATAATCAATATATGATATAAAAATATAAACAGCAGAAAACTTCATTAATAATGAAATATAATTATTATATGACTCAATAATGATACAAAATTGAATACATATACCATGTGCAATTTGCATGTCAAGAGCAACACCACTACGATCCTTCATTCTTAATTACCTACATGGATCCAGAATGCAAGGAAAATCTATCTCAAATATATGTGGCAGTCATATTTATTTTAGAGACCTAATATTGGTCTCAAAAGATCATATAAATAACATGATTTTCAATAATCAATAGAATACTAGTTGTACCAACTATCCTAGTATAGTCAAGAGGTTTCAGTGTAGTAGTTTTACTTAGCACTTTATGGAAGCTATTCCTATTTAACAATAACAATATGCTAATGAGTTCATTACTCTAACATTACATGATCCTACATGTCATCAATATCAATCCATAACAATTAATCAATAATATGCTACATGAGTCTTTGTACTCTAGCATAATCAATGTCATCTATGAGTACTAACACTTATTAGTACTTATGATGGTGATTATTATTACTATTCAATCTTGTCAATAATAAGTGTTTGATCTTTATAATTATCAATAACATTATGAGCATCAATAAGTACACATAGGTACATAATATGTCAATATCAATTATCAATGGCTTGTAACCAATCAATAATAGATTAAGTTTATCTTTTACTTCATTTTCTTATCATATATCATATGATATTTTTGGAAGTCCCTCCTATGACTTCTCAAAGTCATTCCCGTAAATCCGTCCCCAATAAGCCATCCCAATATATCATATGATATTCATCAATATTCAATAATTCAATCAATCAACCAATTTCATTTATTAATGTATTTAAGGCATTGGTTATCTTGATGTTAGTAAGGTTGTCCAAGCTCGTTAACACATAGTACTCATAATATCCCACATCTGGGTCATAGATTAATGATTTGAGAATATTCTGGGATGAGATCGGCACCCCACAATATGATCAATAGTTTTAGAAAATCTCGGGATGAGATCAGCACCCTATAATACAATGCATTTTAGATACAAGTCTTCAATAAGCCAATTACAATCACAATCAATGGTTTTCAATTTTAAAGTTTAATTGTGGTCATACATGCAATAACATTTCTATATGTGGTTCAATCAACACTAAAAGAACAATACAATCATCAGTACATAATAAATTAATTAATAATTAATAATCATCAATTAGTAGTTAACCGATGCATGATTACTAACAATTATCAATTTAACAATGACAATTCAATAATTATTAATAATTAAGCATAAATAATAATAATAATAATAATAATATATGGTTCTTCCATTAATTATTGAAAGATGTTATTGGTTCTTAAGTGCACTAAGGGTAACCCGTAGTGTTGTGTTTATTTTCATTCTTTAACAATCTAATAAATTATTATTAATATAAAATTCAAATTAATTATATTAATTAACTCAATAATTAATGAATAAGAATTTCTTCCACATACCTTCATTCATCGAGTTCACCATTCTTCTACCATCTTCTTTTCCAACGTTCAACGGTGAGGACTACAATAACATATATGTCTTTCTTTTCGATTTCTAACAGCACCTTCTCTTCCTCCATTTTCTCCCTCTTCTACTTGGTTGATGCTCGAAGGTTACCACATTACATTTTTCTCCTTTTTCTTTTTTGCTTGCCAATGTGAACAAGGAGGTCATAACCTCCTTTTATGCTCATATTCTCTCTCTCTCTCATTGGACACCCCAGATGATGCATGCAATTCTTTTACCTCACCTTGCTCCACGTAATATGGTTATAACATTTGGATGGTCTTGGATGCAATAAGTGGCTTTCTTGGGGTATGGGCCCCACTTGCCATAAATTTTATTATTATTTTTTCTATGTTGTTACACTTGGGATCACACTCGAACCCAATAAACACTAGTCCTCGAAGGAACCCTCAATCCCTGAAAGAATTGGCACTAGTCCCTAAATGAACCCTCAATCTCCGAAGGAATAGTCACTAGTCCCCGAAGGAACACTCAGCTCCCAAAGGAAACTGGTCATTAACAATTCGTCAAGAACCAAGTCATACCCTTCATAGATAAATTCAATCACATGCACTATTTATTTTAATCCTTTTAAACATTGGTTAAGACTCATACAACCATCTTTAAATCGTGCAATAGGATTAACCAACAAGCATAATAGAATAAATTCATAAAATTCCTATATATCAACTGTGGAGGGAACATGGACCGCGTCGAAATTGGACACGATTTATTTTCCTGTCATTTTAAGTACATGGACAATCTTTTGTCAGGAAACAACCTAACCTGGCCCATGTTAGGGCGATAACTGATGTAGTGTTATCTAGTGTAACCAAAATCAGGTTCAATACAGGTATTCGAGCAGGGTTGTGACAATGTATACGTAGGAAAGTGATAACAGTTGACAATTAGTTTTAAAATCCTAAAACGAATATAACGATGCTGCAAGTATACAACAATCAATTGTAGTACTTAGGGTATCGAATCCACAAGGAAGCTAAAATAATTATCAAGAATAGATCACTCTAACCTAATCTAACTAACAAATCATGGAGAAAATGATGGAAGTAAGCTAAAAGAACAGAAATACAAATTAACTAATAATTAGGATTTTGATGTGTGCGTTTTACAACATATTTTAGGGTCTGCATTAGGCATAATTTTGTGTCATTTTGGCATCGCATGCATCTATTTTAGTCATTATTTGTTCATATTCTTTCGAGTCATGATTCTACTCTTGTTGGTAAATATTTTGCAGGAAATCAACTAAAAAGGCCAAGGTTTGGAACAAACTAGCAAATGCGCGCATTTATAGAGATGAAATCACTTTTCAGCTCTCATCACGGGCCGTGACATGTCATCACCGGTCGTGATGAAGGTATAAAAGCAGCAAAAGCAGTCGTCACAAGCCATTA
>LTAE01011118.1:0-15746 GCA_001647135.1 Pontederia paniculata
GCTTAACCTATTTGGGAACATTTAGTTGTAGTTCTACTATTGGTGTTTTGAACCTGTCATGGTTGAATGGTGTGAGTTATTTGTTGTTCTGCTCTTGGTAGAAGATTGGGATCCGAGAGGCTTGATCTATTCTATTTGGGAGCATTTGGTTGATAGTTCTCACAGTTGATATTTTGCACATTTGGACTCGAATGTTGAGCTAGTTGTTATCTTGTCTATGATAGGAGGTTGGGATCCGAGAGGCTTGATTTTCCTCATCGAGGTAAAGTGATAGTTAGTTCTTATCTTTACAAATTATTCAAAAAGAGATCGGGATCTGAGAGGCTTGATTCCTTCGTGTAAGGTATTTGTAGGGGATCGAAGAGACTTCTATAGATATCTTAGGGAGGTAGGATAGAGATTGTCCATGGCATTTGAGAGAGTTATGTGATACACTTCTAGGGAATTAAGTTCATGCCTCAGCTATGAGAGTGTCTAGGTTGATTCTTAAATGTCTCAGGTCAACATTATTTAAGTTTCACAATGTTCGTTAGCAAGTAGGATTCGAAAATGATTCCCATGTCCCGGTTGTTTCGTCTATTTGAGTGATTCGATCTTGCTCTCTATTGATTCTCTTTCTATTTATCTAAATATCTAAAATACTAAGTCTAGTTTATCTAATTTTCTACACAAAAGATATTTCTCCTTGATTTTGGTTCGTGGTAGAATAGTGTTATTGAATCGTGAATTTCTTATTTCCCTATGGATTCGACCCTAAAATACTATAAGGATAACCATATACTTGCGGTTGGAGTTGTGTGTTTAGGTTTATTTTTAAAACTCGTTGATATCCTGTTTTTGTATCTAAGTGCCCCCAGGTATAGAAAGCCTGGTACCACCTTCATTTTTTGAATACACACATTTCTGCTTCATCAAATCTCAGTCGCATTGTTGTGACACAATACCCATTACTTTCTGTTCAGTAGGTTCAAGCCCATTTCAGCCATTTCTTAGGACCCTTTATTTCTTTATTTATCTGTTGTCTTAAGTTGTTCAATTTTAACAATCATTTTTTTATGAACCTTTAACAATGATGAAGGTCATTGGCCTTTGTCCCAGTGCCATTGAGGCTAGCTCGGCCTGCAATTCAGTAAGACAATTGAACCTGAGGAGGATGCAGTTACAGTTGCTCCATAACAAATATCACCCCAGCATGAACCGATTAATCAGTTGAACTTGTGGAATGCAGTTTCAGTTGTTCTCAAGAAACCGTCCTCCCAGTTACAAACCTTGATTAATTCTTCTTCTTCTTCTTCTTCTTCTTCTTCTTCTTCTTCTTCTTCTTCTTCCTAGATTTGTCGCCCTCATGTGTCTTCCATTCCTTTAGTCCTCTAGGAGAGAGAAAGCGAGGAGAAAACACTTCTGGTGCCTTGGCTTGGAGAGAATTAATTATGACGCATCCCTCTCCCTAACCCTCTATTATAGGGGTTTCTTTATAACAGATATCACCCCAACATGAACCCATTAATCAGTTGAACACATGAAATGTAATCTCAGCTATTCTCAAGGAACCCTTAGACAGTTATTCCAGCAGGAATCCATATACAGTTGTCCCTAAGGGGAATTGTTTACAGTTGTTCCAAGAGGAACCCATAGACAATTGTTCCCAGTGAAACCCATTGAGAATTCATCGGGAGCCAAATGAACACTTTGTGTATACATTCAATCACATGCAACATCTCTTTTAACTCCTATTAATATTGAAAATCTTGGGTTTTAGAATAAGCAATCAAATTGGCATACAAATCAATAATAATAACTTCAATAACTTTTGAGGTAGTAGGACACATCCCACGTCTGGAAATGATGCAGTCTGTTTTTTGTAGAACAATAATTTACAAATTACTTGTCGGAACATGACTCGTGTTTTGGAAGAACAGGATTCATTTCCTATTGTCGTTAGCCTTTTTTTTGGTAGGACATGGCATGGGTTCGTTCGCGTTTACTCCAGACATGGTCCATAGCATCTAGACATGGCCCGTGCTGAGCCCTTGCGTTCAGTCTTGATGTGGCGAGCATGGGGGACTCGGCCCGCATTTTGATCACATTAGGGTGACACGACTAGATTCATTAGTTCACAAGACATGGCCTGTGACAGAGGACGACACGGTTTGCAGCCGACGTCAAGGAGACAGGGCCATTTTAGCAACAATAGAGAACCACCCGTGTTAGAGACCGACACTGTCCGCGACTAATATCCAGGGAGACACGGCCATTTATTAGCAGTAGGACACAACTCGTATTAGAGAATGATACGACCGTTTTGTTTACATGGTGAGCCGTTGATCTGTTGTTGTGAGGAACATGGCCCGCGTCAAGGGATGACACAGTCTGTTTTCGGTGCTCCAATGAACTCCTGTGAACACGACCGGCATTGTTAGACGACACTACCATTCTTACCTGCGAACGCGGCACATTTCCTACTTGACGCGGTCCGCGTTCAGACTCTGTTGGGAGGTAGATTCTCGTCCTTGTTTGGTTAACCGTTAAATACTCTCATATACATATTATAATCCTTAATGTTGATCCTCCCATTTACACACCTTGATTAATTAACACTTTTTCTTCTTCCTTAATTTACCACATGTGTCTTCCCCTTACTTCGTAGCATCTTTTTTTAATAGTAATAAGTTTCTTCAAACTACTATAATATTTCTATGCCCGAGTAATTAACGTCTTGTTTTTTATTTTGTCACTCATTAAATTACATGTCATATTTACCTCATTTAGGATCATAATTTCTTTGCCTCGTCACATTTTTATTTATTATTTAATTATATTTCAACTATTTTATTTAGTTTTAAATAAAAACAAATCAGAATATATGTTTATATTAAAAATAAAATAACATGTTCCTTAGCTTTCTTTTAATTCCTCACACTATATTATCTGCTATTTTTAAAATATCATAATATAGGGAGGGAATAAAACATAGAAATATAAAATAGTTCAAAGTTAATAAAAATTTTGACAGATTAAATAAAAAAATATTATTTACTATTTCACCTCGGTTCACACGTTTGGATATGGTGGATGAGGTCTCAACAAGAATTTCCGCATATACAAGCACTAAAACTTTAGACATATTTATTACTTGCTTATCACTCCACCCCCAAGCCTTGTTAGGATTCGACTTTAGTTTTCAGTTTGCAATTCACTCGACTTTTGTACAATTACATTTTAATCTCTCTACTTTTTGTAAAATTATTACCTGGATTAACCTAAATTATATTTCAATATATAAGTCACCGAACATTTCTCATGTCAAACTAAAAGAAAACTAGCGTTTGAATCTAAATGTAAAGTATACATATCTTGCGGCTAAATTTTGATTAAAATGTTAGAATACCTGTAAACATAAATTTTTCAACATATCATGACTACTTTGAGAGTACAACACATATAGATATTTATACATTCATTTTATTCATCATTATTTAAGTCATGAGCAATGTTAATAAAACATGTATTACTTGAATACATATACCAGTTTATCTAAAAAACATTAGTTTTTAACTTTAGTAATTTCTATTTTAAATCATTTATGCAAAATATATTTAATAAGTTAAAGTTTTGGGTACCATTAGCAAGAAAATAAACGATAGTTAGGCATACACCATATATGCTCGACCTAAATTTTAGAGGGAATAAATTTAATTTGAGTTATATTAAGTTGATGAGTGATGACACAACGTGGCATGAAGTTGACGATACGACAATATGAGCCATTTTTGTCAAAAATTATAGACTATAGTAAATGAATTTTGTGCTAATGGCCATAGGACTTGTAATTTCTCATTTTTGAATATCTTTTATTTACTCATAAGATATAGCTACGTATTTGTTCTTGTGGTTGTTGCTCATAAATTAGACTTGAAGAGCAAGAAATCAAGAATAGAATAAGACCGAGAGGATCTCTAAAGGTTTCTTGATACTATGATAACAAATAATCATAATAATTAGGTGATATCATTCTCATTGATTATTTTAGGATTTTTAGAAGATTTATGTTGATTTATTTCCATTGGATTATTATTTTGGATTTGGAAAAAAATTGAAAGACTTTGTATATCAATTTTGATATAGTAAAATTACTCTATGATTGTCATGTAGTTCTTTTTATCTTGTTGAGGTTTTTTTCATGTTAAATTTGATGTCCCCTTTACATGATATTATTTTTTGTGCACGATATGACTGGTAAATTTAGAGGCTTCATCGACATTGTAGTTGGCCCAACCAACTCGTGGTTTGCTCAAGGTACTTCTAGAATTGGGTACAACTATATTACCAAAGGGGGCAATCCATTTGTTGGCCAAGGAGAGTAAAAGTGAATTTGGAATGCTTATTCTAGTTGGTATCACTAGGGGTTTCTAATCTTCAATGAATACTAGTTGGTTTATCCAAAAACAGCATTGACAACAGGTAGTGCGAAAATAAAGGACCAAGGGGCTTGGGGCCAATGTCTGTTGGTTCTTGAAGGTTAAACTACAACCATTCTATCACTAGCAATGCAAAGATGGCAACTTGGAGATGATTGGATACAATTGACCGTCAAATCTATCATCTACTTAGTCACAATATCTAAGCATATGCATGACTGATTCAGAGTGGACAAAACATCATGGACATGCATCAGAGGTGGTAGGTGTCTTCTCAATTGTTCGATGTTAGTGAGGACTTTGGCGAGGGCTACAAGTCACAAGAAGACTCGATGTTCTGAGGTCCTGGCCATTTTCAAATTAATTGCTAGTCTTTGAAGAGGGGACCTGGTAGGACCTTGTAATGTTTGGTAGGCTTATTTGGTGTAGTATTCCAGTCGAATGTTTCAAGATGACAATATTGACGGTCCTCCAACAAGTTGTTCATTGGAGGCTTTGCTTGATGAAGGAACATGGCTTTCCGGTGACTATGACTGAGGATTAGTGAGATATGAGTTCAATTCCACCCACCTTGGCTAGAGATGAACCTTGTTGTTGACCAATGACAACAAAATAAAATAAAGGATAATTAACAAAATATATTTATGTAAGATAATTAGGCATAATTTTAAGTTAATAACTAATTTAATAATTATTTCTATTTTTAAATATTTTATGTAAGATATATTCAATAAGTTAAAGTTTTTATGACCATTAAAAACAAAATAAAGGATAGTTAGGCATACACAATATATGCTCAATCTAAATTTTAAAGTGATACGTTTTATTTGAGTTACACTTCTATATTAAGTTGAAACCTAAGTAACGAAAACTATGACTTTATAATGAGTTTTGAATGACAATATTAAAATTACGAGGTATTATGCCAATGATCTCTTCTTGTAACAAAAAGAAACTAGTGATAACCGCGCAATTAAGTTGAGGATAAGATAATTATGAGTTACATTTGGTCCAAAATTATGATCCATAGTGAATGAATTTATATTGTAATGGTCATACACTTTGTAATTTCATATCCTTTGGAACAACATTTATTGACTCATAAAATATAACTACATTTTTGTTCTTGCAATTGTTGCTCATAAAATCACAAATAAAGTAACATAATTATAAAATCGAAGAGACTATTTGAATTACAATTTTAACTAACACTATTATATTTTTTTTTTGTTTATTGTATTAGTTTACACTCTTAAAATGTCTCAAAGAACTTTAGGTGTGAATGAGAGTAATTGATATTCTTTCATTAATTGTTCATTTTACCATGCATTTATAATTAACTTGCCAAACGTTTTAAAGGACAATAAACTAGTAAATAATTTAAATGCCCATTAAAAATTAACAATTTTTACAAAATAAAACTTCTTGCGAGTTTCTGCTAACACAAATTCACTTTGTGGTCTTATATTTGGTCCAATATAATTTAAAAAAATAAGTGAATAATGTGTTTTGTAATTTCCCATCTACAGGACAACATTTATCTACTTATAAAATTAACTACAAATTAGTTCTTTGGAGAGTGGAATTGGTGGTGATAAAATCTCAACAAAGTATATTGAATTATAAGATTGAAGTTAGTGTTTGAATTATTATTTTACATAACATTCATTTTATTTTGTACAAACTATATTAGTTAATGCATATAAATCATTTGTTAATGCTCCATCCTTAAAATGTCTTAAAGAACTTTTTAGTTATCAATGATGGATTTGGTAGTTAAACTTTTATCGTTAATGGCTCAAATAATGACATTGCATTTGAAATTCACTTAAGTTACTTTAAAGAGAAATGACCGTATTTCCATACATGAAAAAAAAACATGCTTATATTGGATAAATTGTGCTAGCATATATTTAAATTTGCAATTGATAAAATTTGAGAATGCCTAAAATTAGTACATTTAAATTTACATTTGTCAAACAATAAAGTGTATGTATTATCAAATATACTTAATCATTAGAGAAAAAATTGTGGATGAAAAATATCAGATAGACAAAGAAATTGTAGAAAATATGAAGGAAACTTCTTCCCTTAATACATATTCTTTATAGATTAAATTTACATTTTAAAGTTATTTTTTCTCATAACCAAGAAAGATATTGTCGCTAATCAAAATGTTGTGGGGATATTTAAAAAAATTGTTTAAAATACTTATAGTGTGGCATTATTTTATTATAGTGCATGACAATGTAATATCGTTGCACATTCATGTACATCATAAATGGTGCATCTAAAGTAATTAAAATTAGATTATTTCTAGGTGACCCAATAATGCATCCAGAGTCATGGACTCACATAAAAAATAAAACAAAATTATTTCTATTAAAAGTGTTAATTTATATTTTTTTAGAAATATTTGTCATCTACAATCACATGAGTTTGTTATGCAAAACTTACTCAACATTAAATATGATGAATATATTTTTTTTATAAAGAAAATTACTGATTTATTTCAATTAAAAAATAAATATATATTCGCAATGAATGGAAAAGTTTAAGCATGTTGTATAAAATTACCCTTATAAATGAAACATGCATTTAGTTAGTTGTAAGTTCTTATCCAACCTTTTAAGGCTAGTGCCAATAATAATTATAATTTTATGCCAACTTAAATAAATCTTTCCTTAAATGTGACATATTTATTTTCATTTAATTTTCTTGTCATTAATCATTTTCATCAATGGTAATGTAATAATTTTCTATAAATTCATTCGTTTATAAATGTTTTCCATTCATACATTTTTTTGAACTTATCGTGGCCTATGATCTCTCCTTCCTCTCCTTTCCTCTATAAATAACCAATAGACTCTCATCTATATTGCAAAGTATAACAAACATAGTATCAAAACGTACCACAACAACAAAGGTGCCACCATGAGGTCCTCATCTCTTTTGATCTTTATTGCTCTTCTCTTGATCACCACCCTTGTCTTCCAATCTTCCGATGCTGGACAATGTTGTCCAGGAGGTGAACACTCAAATTGGAAGACCATAAACAATCTGAGCTCCCCCCGCATTATTAATATCGCGAAGTTATTTGTCAAAACTTACAATGACACGAACAAACACTTTAATGAGATGTCCTTCGTCAAAGTGGTAAAAGGGCAGAAAAGAGATGATAACGTTTTCCAGTTGGACATAGAGACCCGACGCAAAGACGGCAACATAGAGTACTACCAAACTCTTATATGTGATTGCCCAACAACCAAAATAGTAGTTAGATACAATAAGATCAATGCCTAGTATTTTCCCTCTTCTCAAGTGACTATGCTTGTTTGATCAATCATGTTTTCTTCGTAGCATCTTTTTTAATAATAATAAGTTTTCTTCAAACTATGATAAGTTTTTTTTTTGTATCCGAGTAGTTAATGTCTTCTTTTTCATTTTGGTACTCATACATCCCATGATTTGCTTGTGTACCTCAATTTGGACCACAATTTCTTTGTCTCATCACATTTTTATTTATTATTCAATTATATTTCAAATCTTTTATTTTAGTTTTAATATAAAAACAAATCATAATATATGTTTATATTAAAAATAAAATTGCATGTTCCTTAGTTTTTTTTAATTTCCTAACACTATATTATCTGTTTTGAATACATCATAATATAGGGGACGAAATAAAATTATAGAAATATAAAATAGTTAAAAGATAATGAAAATACTAATGGATAAAAATGAAAAATATTATTTTCTATTTCACCTTAGGTTGCATGGCTGGCTATGAAAACTTGAGATATATTTAAAGATAAGTTGTTTATCATTCCATCCCAACCCCTATTAGGGTCTGGCTTTAGTTTTCAATACGAAATCATTTGACTTTTGTGCAATTACATTTTAACTCTACTTTTTGCAAAGTTAGTGTTTGAATCATCCAAAGTTATATTTCAATATATAAGTCACCAAACTTTTGTCATGTCAAAATTAAAGAAATTGATGTGTAAATCTAAATGTCAAGTAGACATACCTGGTGGCTAAAGTAATATAAACACAAAATTTTCAACATATGATGACCAATTTGTGGGTACAACACATATATAGAATTAACATTCATTTTCTAAATCATCATTTATTTAACGAGTCATGTTAAAAAAATCAAGTTACTTGCCACTTTTAACTAAAAAAAATATTATTATACCTTTAATGATTTCTATTTTTAAATAGTTTTTGCAACATATATTTTATAAGTTAAAGTTAGGCATGCACCATATATGATCGACCTAAATTTTAAGGGAATAGTTTAATTTGAGTTACACTTCTATATTAAGTTGAAACCTAAGTAACTAAAAGTATGATTTTTATAATAAGTTTTGTGTGACACTTTAAATGATATTACAATTACTAGTGATGATGTATTAGGCCAATGGTCTCTTCTTGTACCAAAAAGAAACTAGTGATATCCACACAATTAAGTTGAGGATACAACAATTTTGGGCTCTATTTGATCCAAAATTATGACCCATAATAAATGAATTATGTGCAAATGGTCACACGCTTTATAATTTTCATCATTTAGAATAACTTTTATTTGTTATGTGATTACTTGCTTCATTGTTTGCTAAAAAAATATAACTACATATTTGTTCATGTGATTGTTGCTCATAAAATCACAAATAAATTAATAGAATTATAAAACAGAAGAGACTTTGAATTACAATTTTAACTAACATTATCTTATTTTGTGTTTACTATATTAATTGATGCTCTTAAAATGTCTCAAAGAACTTTAAGTGTGAATGAGAGTAATTAATATTTTTCATTAATGGTTAAACTAATTACATGCATTTAGAATTAACTTGCCAAAAGTAATTTTAAAGGATAATAAATCAAGAAAATTTAAATGTCTACTAAAAATTAACAATCTTTTCAAAATAAGACTTCTTGATAGTCTCTGCTAACACAAATTCATTTGTGGCTTCATATTTGATCAAATATAACTGCAAATAATAAATTAATAATGCAATAAAATGATCATCTAAGGTTGCATATTTAGAGATGCACATATTGCATTCTTAACACATTCGTCGACACTATAAAAAGTGTCCGAGTATCTAGTGTCCTAGAAAAATAAATGTGCCACTATCTAGCGTATGCAAAATGTGTCATTATTAAGCATTGATAGATTAAGGACACAATTATATGTGTGGCTAGTATAAGGACACCTTTAACTATGTTATAAGTGTCACTAACATAAGGACACATCTAAATGCATCCCTAAAAAGCGTCGCTATCATAATGACAAAATTCAATGAATCATCAACCAGTACTGTTATTATGAGGATGTCAAATTACGCCAGGTTCAAGCGTCGTTAACTCTAAGACATTATTCAATGTCACCTTCAAGCGACTCAATTATAAGGATGATATTTAATGTATCATTATCAAGCGTCCCCATCATAAGGACATTATTCAATGCATCATTAGCAAAGACATTTTTATTTTATTGGTAGAAATCATCTCAAATGTAAGAACATTTTGTTAGTGTGTTCCCAAATACATGCTCTACAAGTTTTCTGATCTCATACATTTTGCAAAATTAAATAATTAATTTTTCAAATGAAAAATTCCAATTGGAGTAACAATAAAAACTATTTGTCATTGTACATCAAATATTTATAAAGTACCATTCTAAAAGATTGTCTACATGATACGATCTTTAAACTAAATAAAATGACTAATATGAAATATGTAACAACCGGAACAAAAAAAAATTGAAAAGATTTGAAAAGTAACAACCAACAAATAATGGCAATTAATTTTTCATTTTGGTCATTATCTCCCTTAACCTCTCCCCACTATTTCTCTCTCTTTTAACCAGAAAATCTCCTTCTCTCATCTAAAAAAGGTCTGGCTTATCCTCTCCCTTTTACTTCACCTTCTCCATCATTTTGTTCCTCATCTTTGGGGGTGATCGCACAGAGCACAATCGGAGGGGAGGAGAAGAGTAAAAGAGGAATAGGAGCACAAATCTCGATTTCATCATCTTAAGGTGTGTTAAACGAGGTTACATAATGATTTGTGATATCTCTTAGAACTAAATTTTATATCAAGAAATTCTAATTGTATTCATCCCTCCCCATATTGAAAGACTGGTGCATGTGCCCACTGTGGTGAGTTCGGACATTACATATGTGATTATCTAATACCAAGTAGGTGTGACCAAGAGCCACATGACACGAGGGCTGAAAGAAATTAACTTCAGGGCAAAGTCAACAACATGCAGGGTGAATCATACCACAATAACAATGATAACACCATTGGAGGTACCACACTATAGTAAGAATCTTCTATAACTACATTTAATTCAGTACGAGGAACTCTTTTAAATTCAGTAGCGGATGTTACATAGGTCTTAGGATGGAAAGAACGATGTTGTAGGAGGAGTCCAAGTGATTGACATAGGTCTCTCGATGTCTTAAGCGAGAAAACATAATATATATATATATCCGACAGACAAGAAATTTCCCTAATATAATTAGGAACTTGTACCTCATATGAAATTTGAGGACAAAATTTCTTTAGGGGTTATAATGTAACAACCAGAACAAAAAAAAAAAGATTTAAAAAGTAACAACCAAAAAATAATGGCAATTAATTTGTCATTATGGTCATTATCTCCTTTAACCTCTCCCCACTCTCTCTCTCTTTTAACTAGAAAATCTCCCTCTCTCATCTAGAAAAGGTCTCACTTATCCTCTCCCTTTTACTTCACTTCTCCATCATTTTGTTCCTCATCTTTGGGGGTGATCGCACGAAGCACAATCAGAGGGGAGGAGAAGAGTAAAAGAGGAATAGGAATGCAAATCTCGACTTCATCATCTTAAGGTGTGTTAAACGAGATTAAATAATGATTTGTGATATATGTTAGAAATAAATTTGATATCAAGAAATCTGAATTATATTCATCCCTCCCCGTATGATCTATTTGTTTCATTTGTTGATCTCTATATTTTACTACTCGATGAATAGATTACTTATGGACTAAGTTATCAAATCACTGTGTGTGTTAAATAGAACTAAACAATAGATCTGATTGTTTTTTTAATTAGATCTAAACCTCTATTCTAATCAATTTGGGTTTCATATCAATAAATATTTTAGGACAACCTTAGGTACGTCAGTATCAATCTAGATCCCTATTTGTTCAAGGCTTAAAATGTCTAACAGTAAATAAAAATTTATTTGTGATGCTATATTTTATATATAATTTATATTTCATATCAATAAGTTGATTTTACTATTATTTTGTTTCACTTTTAAGTTTAATTAAATAACACGATTAATTAACAGAGTCATATATATGATAAGATTTAGGAGATCAAAATATTATTTTTCTCCTAATTATTTACCAAATTAAATTAATGACATTAATTCTATTTTAATCATGCTATTTAAAGAATTATTTTTGAAATATACTAATCATCTTATTATGATTTGAAAAATATTATCGTGAATCAATTATTTATGGGACACTTCATGCTCTACGAATTAATTCATACATAAAGAATTAATGTCATAATTCTTATGTGCTTATCATCCATTGTCAAATAATAATATGATTTGAATAATATTATTGTGCTTCTTGTGATCTTATAATCCATTGTCATATCTGACCATATGACATATCTGATCTATAATTTATTATGATTCATATGTGCTTATGTGTACCTTGAAAGCTTCTCATGGCTGTCATTGAACTTTTTAATGTATTCATACAATATCATGTTTCTTAAATCACCAAACTCAAGGATAAATAATAAGTTATGAGACTAAAGTCATAGTATTCATGTTAATTATCTTACGAGTTGAAACACACTCATCCTACGAGTTGAAAGACACTCACTCCATGGGTTGAAAGACACCTTACGAGTTGAAAGACACTCATCCCACAAGTTGAAAGACACCTTACGAGTTGAAAGATACTTATTCTATTTAGATTTTCCCGTAAGAAACATTATTGCCTTAGTTATGTGCTGGCCAACATGGTAGTACCTAGTACATGAATCATAAGTGTATTTGTTTGTTGTTATTTAAGAATTTCTAAATTTTGATCTATGTTACCTTATCAGTATTGACTCATATGTCAAAGACTATGCTGCCCATTAAGGCGATCTTATTTTATCCATTGAACTATCTATTACATATTAATGTGTCATCATTGGTCCAATATGTATACAATTATATCTTCATCTAGATTACTGTATCAACAAATTCAAATCTTATGATTATTCAATAAGAAAATCCTTATTCATTATTATGTTTTACACATAAGTTTTGCAAAAACTTACGTGAGAGGAGAGGACCTCCGCTGCATTAATCCTTGCAGGTACTTGATTTTCTACTAGACCAGTAGATGGTGTGTGCGGTGATGAGACTCTGGTGGTTGTTGCACATGGCCAGGGACTTTCTTTTTATTTTCATTATGTTATATGTCGTATCGAACATTGAGTTGTAATAAACACCAGTTTGGATGCTAGTTGGATCATGTACCTTGGAGTTGTGTTTGGATGGTTATGTGTTTTCGTGTTTATTATAATTACATTTTATTTATATTATTTTTATACTTCTGCTAATGTGTTATCATTATTGACCAGTTTTGGTAAAGAATGAAATGTGGTAGGCCTATGAGAGGAGACTTCACTATGTGGCGAAAGCCATCACAAAATCCTTCATGACAACAAAATTTGAGTTTGCATCTTGACGATTGAATTTCTTCATTCATGCCCCTATTCACATAAAAAAATAAATAAGAAATTGAACAAAAACTTTTATAATCAAACAATTAAAAAAATATTTTAAATATTATTATTATAGTCAAACTATATTACTTACTTGTGAAGTTGATGATTCTTTTGCACATCCTATAAAATGCCTCATTAGTGGATTTATATTTCTTATTTGTTCTTGTATAGAATAATTTGTTCTTGATGACTCTTGTCCATTTTATAAATTTTGTCTTCAAATTGTAATTCTATTTGTTCTATAATTTCTTGAACACAAGTTTGCACAAGTTGTGCAACATCAACACTTTCAGTAGTAATCTTTATAGGATTTTGAGATTGATGTATTTTTCTTGCATTGACTCCCAAGTCCAAAACCTGTTACTCGACCATATAAATCAACCGTTACTAATTCATTATATACTTCTTCTTCTACACTAATACAATGAAAAATTATTTAATAAATCATCACATTAGTGTATAACTTAAAATATCATATGTAAACTTTCTAAATTCAAAAGTAATATGCAATTTGACAATAATTTTTATGTACCACTAGTTGTTGTGAGGCATCATTTACAAATCCTCCATCGTTGTGTTTGGGAATTATAGAGTACCACTCCGTTGGTGGAGGATCTATTATGTTTCATTTGCTGCAATGAAAAGAAAATTTCCAAAGTTTATCAAAAAAAACTTAATAATTAATAAATGAAAACATTATGCATAAAAAAATGTTATCATACAAATTATCGTCGCTTTCTAGCAAAACTTTATGATCCCGACTTATGAGGTGCAACTTGACTTGCACATGCTCATTTTCCAATCTAAAAAATATTCTAAAATTTATAAAAATAAGCATTTTAATAATAAATATTAAACATCATTCTTAAAAATATTAGATAGAATTACCTTGCCCTTATCAGAAAATCAATAGTGGACAGGATCAATCCATTATTGAGGAGGAATGCCTTTTGGTGGTTCCCTTGCAATTTCTAGCTCAGTTTTCGCGCCCACCATATATTTTATTTTTAGTTCTCCCTCGAATTATGAATTAAATAATTCAATCCAACACAAATATATAATAAATAATAATAGGAAAAAATACATCAATATGCATGCAAAACCTCTCTAATGAAAAAGAAAAATTATGAGACAATCATAGAGCAATTTCACTAGATCAATGACTTGCAATATCTTTAGATTTTTTCTTAAACCCGAAATAATATTCCAATAGGAACAATAAACATGTATCATCTAAAAACAATAAATATTCAATAAAAACAATGTCACCCAATTTGTGTGGTTCTATGTGATTAAAGTATAAAAAAATAGAATTTCTTTTAATGTGACTTTATTTTTGATTTCTTGTTCTTCAAGAATAATTTCTTATTTGTTTAGGGTATTTCCATTAGCATTGCCTAAACTATAATTCTTTTCACATCTAACTTTATATTATAAATCCATAAATTTTAGTCCCTCAACTTATCATGATTTCACAGTTAGGTCCTCTCACTAAGTTTCATCCAAAATTTTGTTAAAGTATTTGTTAATAACTATGAAATTATAGTGTTACCCTTACTCTCTCATTACACAAAAAATATTCAAAAAAAATCAATAAGACTAAAAAATATTATTTGTTAGAAATATTATGTTCATATTCTTTTTGGTTTTTAATATTATTCATATATTAAAGATGTAAGGATATAATTGATTTTCATAATTATTAAAAATATTAATTGATAGAACTTTGAAAGAAACTTAACGAAAGGATCAAATTGTCAAATTAGCATAAGCTCTAAACTAAAATTTGTGAATTTTATAATCTAAAATTAAATGTAAAAAAAGTTATAGTTCAAAGGGTCTTTAAGAAAATAATCCTTTTCTTTCTCAAAAATCCTTCTTTTTCTTCTCTCCTATTTTCATCACTAAGAAATTAACACCCCTATTTTTCTATACACTACTTAAAAAAAAGATCTTCATGTTTTCTCAAACCCGTCCAAAGAAATTTTTTTTCTTCCTATCCCACTACAACAAATTCGATTTATAGCCACGAACTAACAATAACATTTGCACGTTCGTGGTAATAGTCATATTTTGTAACCATGATTTTAATATTCGTGAGTATTAATGATTTTGTAATCACAAAAATTATTGTCGTGGTAATCACTATAAAGATATTACATAAATTTCTCTTTGTGACAATAAATTCTGCTATGAATTCAAATTTTGTGGTTAATACAATTGTTTACCTCCACCTCATCCTTTTTCTAAAAAATATGATAAAAAATTATGAACGCAATATAAAATACATTTAAAAGAAAATTCTAATATGTTTTACTTTTTATAACAGAAGAATATTTATAAAGTCCTAACAATGTTTTTCTCATCCTTTCTACAATAAGAAAACTTAAATTTATAATAAGATAATTTAGGATATCAATCTTAACTTCAAAATATTATTTTAGATATAATTATCTTCCTTATCCGAACTTTTTCTCGTAATACACAAATCTCTCTCTCTCTCTCTCTCTCTCTCTCTCTCTCT
>LTAE01011119.1:0-15745 GCA_001647135.1 Pontederia paniculata
CTAACTTTGTAAAACACTTGAGAGTGCTTTGAGCGATAGGCCTTAGTTCCCCTTCTGTGATTCAAGCGAGGAATTCTGTAAGAGGTTTTTCTCCTTGTCCTCGTGCAAGAAAGGAGAAGTTGTAAGAGAGCCTTCGTCCTTGAAGAAGAAAGTAGTGAACTCCGGAGATCTCGTGGGAGAAGACCGGAGCGGGGACGTAGGTCAGGAGTTCGGCCGAACCTCAATAACAAACTTGGTGTTTGTGTGTTGTTTGTTTTCTCTCTACTCTCTTCTCTCTATTTGTGTTTATATTCGTATATGCATGCTTCCGTTGACATAACACATCAAGGTTAATACTAAAAGAGAGTAAAAGTTTTAATACACCAATTCACCCCCCCCCTCTTGGTGCCATCTAGATCCTACATTCTTTGCTTCAGTCGACCACTGCTCTGGTGAAGTCATCTATTGAACTGTCGTCTGGTGCTTTGGTCATCCACCATTCACCTTCATATGTCTGCAGTTCAGAGCTTTAGCCTTTGTTCCTTCGTCAATCTCCTTCAGTCGCCTGTCAATCCTTCGATCGCCCGTTTGACTTGTGTTTAGATATTCAACTCTTCTCTGGTTGTCTGCTGATTGCACACCAATCCCTCGGACGCCCTTTGCTTCAGTTGAAGTCCCATGTCAGGCTACTTCGGTCGTCCGCTGATTGCACGCCAATCCTTCGGTCGCCCGATTTGACTTGTACTTAATTTTTCAATCCTCCTTTGGTCGCCCACTGATTCTCTCATAATCCACGAACATCCTTTCACTCCCCACTGAGTACTTCGAGCGTCCGCTCATTCTTCATTGAGTTCCTCGGGCGTCCGTAGTCCATTCCTCTGTCATTCTTCTGACACTCTTTGTACGTCCTCTGACAACACTCAGATTCTTTGGACGACCTTCCATTCTTTTGTCATATTTATTGGTCGACCGCTGCTTTTCCTCATCAGCTCTCGGACGATCGCAGTTTCCATGTGGATTTCATCGGTTGTCTGCCAATCCTTTGGACGTCCACTCATATCTACACCTCAGCTCAGACACTCTTCCAGTCATCTACTGCTTTAACTCCAAAGCTCTCAGACGACCTTTCTCTTCGTCTGCTATCTTTCGGCCGTTCGCTCATATCTTCGAACGACCTTTCTTTTTCCCAGCATTTCTTTGGTCATTCGTAGCTTTAGCTCAAGAGCCCTTGGATTATCGTTCATACTTCTCTTCAACACCGACGCTCTTTCGGTCGTCCAATGTTTTAACTCTAAAACTCTCAGACGACCTTTCTCTTCATCTAGAGTTCTTCGGTCGTCCACTGTTCAACTTTGGACGACCTTTGTCTTTCCTTAGCCGCAACTATCACGACTTATCTTCTTCATCGGGCGTCATCTTCCCCTTGGAGCATCCGTTCTTCAACCTCAGTACTGTTGACTTCGAACCTTCGGTCGCCCACTATCTTCACCGGGCGACCTTTCCTATTCAACTTCGCCTTCAGCGGTCCATCAATTATCCTCGGTCGACCGCTCAGTACTTAGCTCATTTTCTTTAATCTTTGTTTCTCAATAGGTCGGCTATTTCACATCCTTTGGACGACCATTCCATACTTAAGATTTTTCCTTTACGTCTTCTCAGTGCATAGGTCGTTTGTTCTTCAACTTTGCTCGATCTATCACTGACTGAACATAAAAATCCTGTCTTTCATAGGTCAATTCAAAAAGTCATTAGTACAAACTAAGCTTCCTCACAAATTTGTGATCATCAAAATACTCTCTGGATCCTAGATTCAATAATTTGGTATTATAAAGTCTTTAATTTCATATTATTTGACTTTACTGATAGTGATTGTGCAGGTTTTTTGGATGATAAAAAAAGTATTTCAGGAAATATTTTTAGCCTTGAATTTGGGGCAATATCATGGTGTTAAAAAAAAGCAAGCAATAGTAGCCCTGTAACCTCAGTTGCTTGTCAAGTTATATGGTTAAGAAGACTTTTATTGGATCTTCAACAACAAAGTGAATCAACAACTATTTTTTGTGATAACAAATCAGCAACAACAATGACAAAGATCTAGTTCTGCATGGATGGATAAAATATATTGAGATACGCCATCACTTCATTCGTGATTTGACTTTGTTTTTTATAGAATTGCGTTCCTATTAGATTTTAATCTCCAACAACAACCATGTGAAGCATCTAAGCAATGTGACAAAAAGTCTTGGGACATGATGGGTCGGGGAATGGTATTATGCGAGATGTCTTGCGTGGGAGCTTGGTCACACGTCAAGACAAGCGCTCGAGCGGGAACTTCACCGAAGGGACACAAGGCATCAAAGGGGCTCTTTATGGCTTGGCTCCAAGACGGAGTCCCTCTACACGGAGGACGCTCTGGAGCAAGTTGGTCATAATAAGAGCGTCGATCACGTTATTTAGGAATGCGCACTGAAATCAACACAATTTCTTGAGAAATGAGTTTGATAGAAGTAAATTTTATTAAACAAGGCAAAAGACTACAACGGGGGTGAGGAATTAGCATGCTTCCCCTCAATACACCACAACTCCAAGATGGCGACACACAACGTGGAGGACCATCACGGGGGATGCATCCCATCTTACATAATTATTCATATGTCACTACTTGGCAAACTTATGAAATTAGGTACATGGGAAAATGGTGAAAATACATGAAAAATCCTAGCTAGGAAAGCAACAAGATAACTCGAGATAATTCATATGATGTCCCTTGATAAAAGTGGGCATGACCCATGAGAATGGGGCTCCTGAGGGGCAGTGCGGAGCATTAGCCTGCTTGCCTTGTTCGCATGATGACATTGCAAGGTCGCAGTGAGCAAGCCAACAAATGACTTGTGACATGCGCACATACAATTCAAATTCCGCCCTATTTGGGTCTTGTCTTCCCACCTTCACCCCAATTTTTCGATACATAATATATATATATATATATATATATATATATATATGTGTGTGTGTATATATATATATATATATATATATATATATACAACTTTATCAATATCTAAAATAAATAAATAAAATAAGTATTGAAAGAAAAACAAAATTATTTAATTGCTCAAGTAGTTAGATAGCTTGAAACTTTGTATATAGGTTGAGGGTTCAACTCTCACTTAATGTTTTTTTATGCAACTATTATCATAATATGTTTCTATAAATTTATATTGCTCAAGGATTCAATTTTAAATTATTTTAACAAAAATCATGTATATCTATTACATTAAATATTATAATTTTAGAACTTTTTTATTATATAGTACATTTCCACTTATTTTTGTTATATTATTCAAAATTTAATTTAGGGGGGCCAAATATTTATAAATATTAAAAAATATTTTTATATATAATAAAAAATAGAAAAAGTGGGGGTGAGCTCCAATTATATGTAGTTCTATTCCTATATTACGCTAATGATTATACGCATCAATTATGAGTTAAAATCTTGGCTCAATATTGAGCTTGACTAATTTGATGTCACCGTCCTGAGTTGCATGCCTGCCTATAATGAGTGAGTGTCCCAATAAAAATCGTTTGGAGGAATTGATGTAACACCCAATCCAAATTTAGAATAATAGTAATATAATAATATTAGCAATAATAATAATATAAGATAAAGTTTTAAATAAAATATAATTAGAATTAGGGAAAAGGTTAATATTTGAGTCATAATCAAATTGTTATCCTCAATTTCTAAATATCCTAGGAAGTCTCAATCTTATCCAAATTAATTTTCAAGGGAATCTTAGTCATATACAAAATTATCTCTAAAGAATCTTAATCACGTACGAACTCAATCTCTAAAGAGTCTTAATCCCTCATCTCTCTCTTTCGCCCATCCTCGCTCATTCTCTTGCAGTCCACAAACCAAATACCAACGACAACTCTCACCTAGTGTTTGTCTATGCAACTATTATCACAATAAGATTCTTCTTTCTTATTCTTAAGCAATCCCCTGAGAGGGCTTAGTTGATCATGATTTTTTATTTTTTTAATTTTTAATCTACTATTTCTCAAGGATTAAATTGTAACTTTTTTTAACAAAAAAAATGTATATCTATTACTTTAAAAATTATAATTTTAAAACTTTTATTTCTAATATATAATACATTCCTACTTAATAGTTAATAAACTTTATGAGAAAATAATATGTACAAAAACTGGATAGTTAGTAATTAATAACATTTATATCGCAATAGTTGTCAAACGTACATTATCAGTCTAACTTTCATAAAAAATGTATATATAAATATATCTATATACATATATATATATATATATATATATACATATATGTATATATATATATATATATATATATATATAACATATATATGTATATATATATATATATATGTGTGTGTGTGTGTGTGTATGAGTTTAGCTACCTATTAAGTACATGATGATGTTAGCACATTTTAATTCTTTAATACATAATCAATAATTAATTTATAAATCATAATTTATTTTATTAATTTCATAATTCACCATTGATTATTGATTATGTATTATATGGCTAAAATATGCTCAACATCTCTATTAAGTATTAAAGTGCTTAATAGATACATTAAACTCTTAATATATTTATAACTTAAACTTATATTATTAATNATAATAATAATAATAATAATAATAATAATAATAATAATAATAATAATAATAATAATAATAATAATAATAATAATAATAATAATAATAATAATAATAATAATAGATAAAATAAGGTTTAAACTAGCATATGATTAGAATTAGGACAAAAGGTAAGTATTTGAGTTATAATCAAATTGTTATCCTCAAATCCTAATTATCTTATGAAGTTCCAATCTGATCCAAATTATATTTCAAGGGAATCCTAGTCACATACCAAATTATCCCTAAGAAATCCTAATCACGTACAAACTCAATCCCTAAAGAGTTTTAATCCTATGTAAATTTATCCACGAGAGTTATTATTTGACTTAAACTCTACCCCATAACCCTCTTAATAGGACCCAAATAGCTCCTCGTCATATCCCTCATCTCTATATTTCTTCCATCCTCTATCTCATTATCTTGCAGTCCACAACCCAAACACCAATAACAACAAAGGCTAAAAGAAGACTAGGAGGAAGTAAGAGATACCAGAAGAAGAATAGGTATAGACACGAGTTTAATTTGATTCACTTTGGATATGAATTTTTCTAATAGATTAAGGTAAGCTAAGATTTCTATGAATTCATTGTCATAGATATTTTTAAGAAAGATGTTGTTCCTTTTGCTTTCCAAATTTCACAATTGTTGTTATTATAGAAGTTTAGATAACTTTTTGTTGTCCAAAAAGTATGGAAAAATTAAGAAAGATAGCCCTTGAAGTCTAGTTTTCGTAGAAACAAGAATAAACTCAATCATAATTATAGATACGATGTTATTAACAAAATACAAACATGCTATTAGACTATCATGGATAACAATGAAATTTGTAAAATTTGTCAAAATTAATATTTTAACTAGATAAAAATATAATATTTTAGGGCTACATAAGCTTGATTGTTATCTTTCTAAAGAAACTAGAATTGATTGAAAAGAATATGTGTAGATAAAGTTAAAGTTATAAAAATCTTCAACTATAGAAGACCAAGTAGAAAATTGTATTATTAACATTACCATTGTTCTCGAGGGATGAATCAGCAATAAATTAATGAATCCTAGAAATCTCATATGTGAGACTCTAGGATGTTCTCTTCATAAGAAAAATAGGGCTCATATGAAGTTCATACTATTGGCCAAGTAACAAAGTAACCTAGCCCGAATCTCAGAGGGTGCAATTTCATATTTGCCCTAATTTTTTCATTTGAAGATGATTTGACTCTTTTATCTAGCATTTCTAATTAAAGTATAAAGATAGGTAAATAGGCTAACAAGATAAAAACCCAAAATTGAGAATTGCTAAGCTAGAGATCATCACATTGTATCATATCACATCACATCGGAGGGGTAGGTAGTGTAGCTCTAGAGGCTGCGAAACTATAGTTCTTCGGGGCACTATTTTTGTCGTACAAGCCCTCTCCCCCATGTCCAACGAAAATGGTTCCACAAAAAGAGTACAATTCTTCTTTAAAAGAGGACACTTGTCATGACTTGATTCACCATTGATCATTGAATATGAAAGTACCTTGGCACGTCCTAAATAAATGAAAAGCTCTTCTTAGGACAACAAACATCAAAGGTAAAAGGAGTCGAAAAGCTACCCCAAACCAAAGTATTGTGTCTATATAAAAGACATAAAACAACACATCAAATCAAAGCAATGGCATATTTAAAAGTAAAGGCAATACAACGCAAGATAAAGCTTGCAATGTTTTGTATCATTGGTATTGGTTAATATTTATGCATAATTATTTTTATTATAAATTTTATAGTCAATTGTTTATTGTCTTACATATTGTGTGTCATAGCTCGTGGGACAATCGTCTTCCCTGCATTTGGATTCTATATAGGTAATTAATCCTATTTGGTGAGGATGGTATGTGTAGTGGCGGTTGCTCGTGACGACGTTGGATTGCACATAACATATAGTGTTAGCATTCCTTTATAGTAGTAAAGTTGTATTAGTTACTTTTTACTGATATTTATTTTGTATTTGAGTGTCATAACTCATTGGAGAATTGTCTTCACTGTATTTGGATTCTACATGTAATTAATCCTATTAGGTGAGGAAGGTGTGTGTGTAGCGGCGGATGCTCGTGACAACGTTGTACTACACATTACATATAGTTTATAGTTAGCATTCTTTTGTAGTAGTAAAGTTGTATTAGTTACTTTTTACTAATATTTATTTTATTTTGGGGATTTGTGTAATATTTAGTTTTAGTTTTATTTTATCGATATTGACCCTTGATTTTCACAAAAAACTTTTTATAATCAGGGACGAGCCCACCTATGGGTGGGGGGAGGGTGCTTGGCCTCCCACTCCTTCGCCGCCAATCCCCACCCACACACACACACACAAATTTCCGATGCATAAGACATATATGCATACATATTTACCAATATATGGAGCAAATAATAAAATAATTGAAGGAATAGCAAAATTGTTCAATTTGGTAAATAGCTTGGAACTTCAATAGAGGTTGGGGGTTCAATCCTCATCTAGTGTCTTTTTATTCAATTATTATCACACTTTTTTTATAATTTTATATTGCTTAAAGATTAAATTTTTAATGTTTTAAAAAAACATTTATATATCGATTACATTAAATATTATAATGTTATACTTTTATATTTATTATATAGTACATTCTTATTTAATAGTAATAAACTTTATGAAAATACAATATGTATATAATAATAAACTAAACAATTAGTAATTAATAATATTTATATTGGAATAGTTATCAAACATGTATTATCAGTCTTAACTTTTTCTAAAAAATTGTATATATAGATATATTTATATAACATTATATATATATCTATATATATGTAAATCTAAAAGAAATATTTATTGTATTTTTTGGCCCCACAACTTTCAATCTTGGTTTCATCCCTGTTTATAATCAAAGTCAATAGTTAAAGCTATAGCATTTAAGTTTGATAGTGTCTGCCTTGTATTAGGTGTTATAATTAAAATCTATTTAAGCAACCAGGAATTGTTTACCGTTCCAATCCTATTCATTTGAGCAGCATGGTTTTGATACATGAATACGTACGGGTACCTTCGTATCAGCATATATAATTCCGTCAACATTTCTAGACAGAAACGAGAGCGACGTGACGCGCTCTTAAGATAATTAATTATAGATAAATAGAAGCTTGGCGCTGCAAGTTTCTTGGTAATTTTGTTTCTGTTAGAGGTCAGTTTATCTTACGTAAATGCATACATGTCATCAAGTTCATGCTACAGAAACCTTAGGCTTGATATGAATTCAATCAAACTTTTTGCTTGAGTCAAATATTTACCTTAACAAACAAGGAAGGGATACTCTTTACGTGGAAACAAAACTCATCTCATTTCTCATTAAATAAGACCATCATTTGTCTATCTCATTAAACAGCACAAAATGAAGGAAAAAAAAAAGAAAGAAAAAGAAAGAAAGAAAGAAAGGGGATGAACAAGCTTATAAATTATAAGCAACTCAAATTAAAAGGGTTGAATTGAAAGCCTCAGTTAAAGGACATCCGCAATGAGATGATTCACAAGATCAGACAAGTTTAGGCCGACCTCAACCTTCCCTAATATATTTATATAATTATCCAGCTACCTACACACTGCATGTCACAAGGAATTTGTAGACGTTTAATTAGTTACCTTGATAACTAGATACAAAGACTGGACTCCAGCAGGGCATGCATTCGTTTCAGTGGTTGCCTTCTGAGCTTCTAACATCTAATCCAATTACATTAAGTCCTTCATTCATATCTGTATTCAGTTAGACTCAATAATTAAAGGGTTAATTTAATCTTTTGCTGATTTGTGTTAACAAAATTGGGTCGTTTGGGTCGAATATATGAATGAATGCAAAGATGTGTTAATACTGATTTATATTGTATATTTACGTAGCTCTCGTACATTGTATTTTTGTTTCCATTTCTCTGGTATCTGACTGGCATATACATATGTATATCTTTGTAGTTTATTTAACATATAGTTAAAGCGTTGGTTTCTACAATATTATTAATTATTCATTATGATGTCCAATAATTGCAAGGAAAGGAGCCCAGTACAAAAGGTTAGGTTATAGTATGGATTTGCATATTGTTCGGTTGTGGGAGAGTGGTTGGCTCTTTTGTCCTACCGTTCAAATCCAATGTGACCATCTTTTGGTCAGGCAACGAGCTATTTAAATCTTTATAAAGAAGATGGCGTTTTATATCACCTAGTGTCGGTCAGAGCGTTTAGTGATAGAATGTGCTTACATATATACAACAATTAATTGAATTCCTGGTACATTGATTCCAGGTTTAGTCAATACGAGAATACAACTTTACTTTTAGATCAGTTATTTCTATTTAATAACATAACAATTAATATTAATATAGAAAAGTATCCATGACAGTATATATTTTTTTTCTCCATATATGCATATCCTTAATTTTAGTTACTCGATCGGAAGACATAGTTAGACAGACATTGAGAAATATGATAGTCCATTTAGGAACTATCGGGTGATATATTATGGCAGGACGGATGCTGCAATCAGTGCAGTCAAAACGTGTTATGGATTATTGTTCAACTCATAATGTTCTAAGCAAAAAATCTGCCTTTCTTCAGAAGGCTAATTACTATTTCTGGTGAATACCTGGTCTCTTTCATCACATATATATGGAATTCCTGAACACCAATTAGTCTGACTAATAGCATGACAAAGAAAGACTGAGATGGTACATTTTTCAACATCACTCGTTAATAATTTTTAGTTTAGTATACATAATAGTGCAAGATTTAATGGGAACATATATAGAGGTTATGAATTATAATCGTATCGTAGCTTTTTTTAGTGTCAAGGCCAGCCACCGTGCGGCATATATCTAACACTACAAGAAAACTGCGTTTTTCTGACCGAAATTTTTAAAGAAATTAATTCCCTCAAAAATACTTAGTGATATTTCTGAGGAAATAATCATCAATTAGAAAACCCGTCAGAATTTCTGAGGGTGAAAAAACACCTGTCAAAAAATTTCTACAAGTTTTCGTTTAACTGCTTGCAGCAAAAAATATTTTGGCTACGCGGAGGGAGCATTGGATCAAAGCAGCATAGCTTACATGCTCCAGTCCTGAGCATAGTTGTGGTAGGAGTACGCAAATTGATCAGGGTATACATTAACAATTTCAACAATACAGGAAGGGTGTTAATTCCGCTATTGCCGCATATACAATAATTTCTACTAATAAGGATCATAACGGTCTTGTAAAGCAAAAAGGTATTAATGATTCATTCTTTTCTAATACAATTGCAAGTAATGGAGACTGGGAAGGCATATATATGTTTCAGTTGTAGATGTTGAATGTTACTTTCTCCTACTGATTAAGTACCAGGATTGGTCGGTCAATATTTGAGTTTTATCACCTTATGGTGTCAAAATTCATAAAGAGAAAAAAAAAATTAAACTTTGGTAAAGAAAATGTCTCCGATCACTCTGGTTAACAAAAGATCATCAGTTTTCCAATTAATTTAATTATCAATATTCAATAGCTCTATTAACTTTGATTAAAAATATGATTATATAAATATGCAACAGTAATGAGTCTTCACATGCAAGACTAGTTGGCAAATAATGAGCTTTAGTTTACTGTTTTCCAGCAACCTGCAGATGGCCTTCCGCTTAAACTATTAAACAGATGCTGATCAGCATGTCTTCACATATACATTGCCAATATCTTCCAATTCAGAACAATACAATTTTTTTTTTGGCGACATATGATCTTGTTCATATCGCAGAACGCTAGGAACCCCAAGCAATTAAAATCAGAATTCAAGTGTACTCATCTTCCTGTAGTATCTGGTCAGTGTTCACCGTTTTGATACTTTAAATGCCATAGAGAATCATGTCCTTACAGTTTCAGGCACATAAATAAGACGGTCACTGTGCTGAAAGCAACAACCAGAGTTTGTAATCATCAACTTAAACAAAAAACATGACGAATAATAACGTTCCATCCATTTGCACCTTCACATGCATCAAGCAAAACTTGTCCAGCATATATAATATTTCCTTTTTTTTTTCTCTCTCTCTCTTGGTGCATGCATGCATCTGGCATTTCGTTTATGGTATAGTTTAATGCATGTATCAATTAGGGTTTCTTTTTATTGACGGCTGATGCAACTCATGACTTGACGCAATGTAACACCCATCGCATGAAATTTTCACGAGGTGACGATGAAAGCTTCTACTGATTGAATCAGTAGTCATTGTATGTGAGAACGACTGCAACTGCAGCATTCGCTTTCAGTCTATAAGATTTATTTTGTGATGGTGTCACATTGACTAATCAAACGCAAATTCCACTGATCTCCACGTAAATTTTATATTGACCAGTTGTCGCACTGAGGACGTTTCCGTGTACGAAAATGCAGAAAACAATAAGAAAGAAACAAAAATTCCTGGCTTATTATACATGGAGAATCTTCATCACGATCCACACACACTAATACATGTACTTTATACATATTTTTTATCGTTCAATTACTTGTTAGGATGATCAAAGCCCTATCTTAATCCAACTTGCTAAGTACAGTTAAACTCTTGTGATTTGTGAAAAGCTCTCAGTCCTTCCACATATCTTTGTGTGTGAGAGAGATATAGACCTATAATATTGGCAGTTTTGAAATTAAGCTTGGCCAAGGTTTTTCTTTCACACCAAAAAAAGTAGACACGTTAGAGACTGCATGCATGGGACAGTAGACCTTAAGATTTTGATCTAATCCAAAATTTAATACATGCAAAATTAACAAAAGAATTTTTTTAATAGGAATAATTTAAAATTTTAAACTCAGAATATTTATTTTGATACTATGTTAAAATAAATGTGTTATCAACAATCATAAAGAATTAAATAAATAGAAAAATCATCTTTATATTTATATTCTTAACACATACATAAACTAATTGAATTACAAGAAGCTACTTACTTATTACTAAAAGAATGTAACAAAATTTGTCTAATCAAACAGTCGAACATCAATTCTTTGGGTTGACGATTTGATTATGTTGCAATTTTATTCGGATTAGTTAAAGAATAAGCATGGCAATATGACATGCATATATAGATAATTATTCCGATGAATCGATCAGATTTAATTAGTTTAAAAATTGACGAATTGTACGAGATATCATAAATGCATCCCCCAATTAGATGCCGAGGATCTGTCAGCTCTTTGCCGACCTCTGGACCTCGCCTTAGCTACATTACCTTGACGAAGACTACTTAACAAAAATATATGTTATGAGCCAAATATTTATTGATATTCCATCAAGCGATATTATTTTTTTACTGAGTACATATTTGGTAGCATTAAGGACTTTGATTTTGATTTCTATTCTCGAGAAATATTTGTGGACAAATTTTTAGTCGTTACCTTTGCCAATTAACTTTAAATTCTAAATTTAACTTTCGCGATAAATATGCGTGGATAAAGAAAAATAATAAAGCCCACTTAAAGCAACACATAAGACCCAGTTACGTCGAGCAGAAAATTAAATTAGATAGCAAAGCCCAGTGCATGGCCCCGGCCTAATAAGAATCCATGCCCACAACCAACAAGAATCTATGCATTCTTTTTCTTGTCGGGTGTGTGTACAAGTATCTATGCATTCTTTTTAGTCTTCATGGTTATGGCCTTGATTTAAGTTAGGCACTACATAAATTAGTATATAAGAGCGTGTTTAGATGTATGTTAATTTCTCTGAATTAGGGACTGTTTGGATACATGATAAATCATTTCGATAATTTAAATAATATAATAAGCGCACGTCTTACTATAGTTATTTGTTTGGATGTAGTAATATTTCTAACATTTTTTGTTATGTTGCGACAATAGGTGAATATTCTTGTACTACCTTTGTGTTTTGACCAATTGTATGGTTGATAGAGAGAATATTACATATAAAAAGAAGACATACAAAATCTACGTTCATTCTTAATTGGGCTATGTTCTATGGCGACGATATAAAAATTATTGATGAGAGTTTTATAAAGAGGATAATAATAACTTAGACAAATTCTTAACCCTAAATCTAGAAAATTTATATATGTTATAATATCCTCAATTTTGAAAAGAATAATAATTAAAAGATAGGATACTATGAGATAAGATATGATTTTGATTAGAATTAGAAAATGTTAAGAGTCAAAGTCAAAGTGTTATACTAATATTTTTTTAGTCAACTTAATATTCTTAGTGCTATACAAATTAGTCTTTAAGCGACTCTTAATCATATGAAAGATTATCTTAAGAAAAAATAATTACATACAAAATCATTCTTAATAAGTTCTAATTATATTCAAATAGGACTTAACCCCTCCTCTCTTCTCATATTTTTCTCTCTCCCCCCCATCCATCTCTCCCCCTTCTCCTCACGGCGTTAGATCATCATAGGGGAGGAGAAGTCACAAAGAAGGTTCACCATGGAGGAGGAGCGAAGAGGAAGATGAAGGCTCATCGTGGAAGAGGAGTGAGGAGAACTATGCAGGCGAAGAAGAAGAAGATAGTTTAATTGCAAATCAAGATATGTATTTAGGAGGATCAAATTAAGATTTTTCATATGTGTATGATAGGAATTTTATGAAGATTTAAAGTAGATTCGGACTCCCTGGTCAAGATTTTAATTAATGTAACTGATTATTAATCATGTGATCCTCTAATAAACTTTGGGACGGTCATTTGGGAACTATACACTTACCACGTCATTGACGACACAATCCATGTTCGACATTTGGAGATGACCACGTCACTGGATGCGGGTCATGTTCCGTAGATGGCAATAAAGCAAAGGAAACGAGCAGCGTTATCCCTTGACGTGGACCGTGTTCCTCAGGTCAAAGACGATATCAACACCGAACGTAGGGCGTGTCATCAAACGACATGGCTTGTGTATGCTAATGCACCCAGACGCGAGCCACGTTCGACAAATCCCAACGGCGACAGAACACGGGCTGCTACCTTGACGGGGGCTGCGTTCCTTGACGATGTCGGAGTGGAAAATGGAGTAAACCAACTCCCTAGAAATGATCCGGTGTTTCCCAAACGCGAATTGTTTCCTTGGTGTGAAAATGACGAAACCTTGGAAGCATGTCGTATCAATCGACACAAACTGAGTCACCCCAGAATCAAATCAAAGACACATAATGTGGGTCGTGTCCTATCGAAGATTAATCGTGCCCAAAGAACGCCCGAAAGTTGGGTCATGTCCAGTTTTCACGCGGATCATGTTTTTGATGGTTGATAAATCTGAACCCCCTTGATTTTGTTTTATTAAAGTTATCATATTGCATGACCTAATCATGATTGTGTGATTCATAACCTATAAGGGGATTAAGCCCAAGTTTAATTAGGTTTAAAATAAACTTTGCATGTGATTGAATTTGCCATGAATGATTGCATTAGCTCCCGACGATTGTTTTGTTCTTTCAGGGATGATAGTCAGTTCCTTTGGGAGCTAAGGGGTTCTTCAGAAATGGAGGGTTCCTTCAGGGACCATTGTTTATGAAGATTAATTAGGTCGATGGAGACCCTTAAGACCCAGCTAGTCTTGATTGCCCCAGGACCAAAATCAATGACCTTCATGCTTGGTAAAGGCTCATTAATGATTGTGATGTTTAAATAACACAATACAAGATAAATATAAATGAAGGAAGTGATCCAAAGTAAAGTATTAACGAGGCTTGAACATATTGAACACATGAG
The DNA here is from genome assembly GCA_001647135.1 of Pontederia paniculata. Lineage (NCBI taxonomy): Eukaryota > Viridiplantae > Streptophyta > Magnoliopsida > Commelinales > Pontederiaceae > Pontederia > Pontederia paniculata. The sequence continues at coordinate 14,418 of LTAE01011119.1, forward strand.
ATTATGTGCATTATGATAAGAGATACAATTGATGTTCTTGACATCGATGGACCAATGATAACAAAAGATAAAGATGTAAAGTAATGATTGAATAAAATCTAAAAGAGCATTACGTTATAATAAGAAAAGAAGTAAAGCAATGAGCGGACAAGAAGGTAATGTAAGGTAAAGTGAAATAATTAATTATGAAATTGATGCTCTTAATATTATATTCACATATGATTTTACCTTTTATTAATTATTTTCTTTGCATATTGAGCTTCATAGTTCATGGGAGAATTGTCCCCTTTGCATTTGATCCTGCAGGTAAATAGGTCTAAATAGATGGTGATGACGTAGAGGTAGCATGTTGATGTTCGTAATGTGATGACTTGCACATAGCATACGTTCTGGTTATAGTTTAGGTATTGATTTTCGCAATGATAAGTTTATAATGTTGCCAGTCAATTGGTCCAAGTCAAGTCAAAGGGACATTTTGTCAGGTGAATAGGTATGTTTCCGTGGGTGCTACATATGCAATCCCATAATAGAAGATATGATTTCTTTTTACATCAGATTTTTACAGTAGTCCTCAGAAAATATAACATCTATCACAAAAAAACATTAAAATTCCAACTCAAAAATAGAATAAACCTTCAAAATTTTTTGAGACCCTTGTACACGAGAGCGCCTTTAACTGTGAAGCATGTTAAAAATTTGAAAATAGAGACTTTCAACTGAGTTAGGATTCAAGGCATTATCAATATGTTACCACTTATAATTACAAACAAATTAAATATTTTATATACTAAATTGTTATAAATATATAAAAAGATGCCACTTGTTGCAAAATTTCCTAATGGCTATAATTTAGTAGTTTTGTGATGGCTACTAGGTGCAATATTAAGAGCCGTTGCAAAAAATTGCAATTGTATTTTTTTATTTTAATTTTTCTATATATATATATATATATATATATATATATATATATTGTAAGATTTGGATGACACCAAGAGGGGGGTGAATTGGTGTATTAAAAAATCTTACTCTCTTTTTCTTACTTTGGACAAGTTATCAGCGGAAGCTTGTAAATGTTAACGTAAACAAACAGAGAAGAGAGTAGAGAGAAAACGAACAGCACAAACAAACACGAAGTTTGTTGACGAGGTTCGGCCGAACTCCTGGCCTACGTCCCCGCTCCGATCTTCTCCCATGAGATCTCTGAAGATCACTATATCCTTCTTCAAGGGCGAAGGTTACAACTTCTCCTTTCTTGCACGAGGACAAGGAGACAACCTCTTACAAATATCTCTAAGGAGCTCTTGGACCCTTCACATAAGGGGAACTAA
>LTAE01011120.1:0-15743 GCA_001647135.1 Pontederia paniculata
TTTTTTTTTTTTTTTTTGCTTTTGATCCATTGAGGTATGGCTTTAATTGCCTATCAGCTGCAACAGTACGTGGCCTTCTTGTGTGCTCATAGGAGTCGTTGCAACAAGTTAGAAAGGGTTGTCCTTGTTGCAACTTTCTCATGTGCTTTTGGCGTATGGGCTACATATTCTTAGTCTGGAAAGAGAGAAAGTGAGAAGAAGCGTACGCAGTGGAAGGAGAGCTGTGGCCACTGTGCAGCAGCGTCTGTTTCCTACTTCTTAGTAAGCTAAAGGTTTGTAGAAGTAGGAGTAGTAGCGGAAGGCTGGAAACAGTAGTCGTAGCAGTACTGTGGCGGGGAGAAGAATCCAAACCTCTTTCTTTTTCATCCAAGTGAAAGGTTTGATCTCAGTTTGTTCTCTTCCTCCTCTTTGATCCTGGTCCCTGTCTGTTCTGCTGAGTTTTTGGAGGGTAGAGAATATTTGGAAACATGAGCTGTTGCTGCACTCCTGCGACCCCATTTTTTTGAAACCTTCCCCAAATTACCTCTGTTCAAATCCACCATGAAAAGACCAAAACTTTCTCCAGTTTCCAAATCAACCATAAAAAAAGATCCATTTTTTACTCATCTCTCTTTTACCAGTATCACAGTCCTATTAGCTTCGTGTGTCTCGGATATGATGTGGTAGTAGCAATAGCAATAGTGATAGTCATTAGACTTCCTTCTCTTATCTCTGCTGCATCCTTTTGTCCTCTAATGCTCTGTTTCACGAGGGGTTGATAAGTTCAAAAAATAGTTTCGAAAAAAAAGGTCTCATCTTTGATTCCAATTTAAAGTTTATTTCCTTTTTTTATCAGTGTTCTCTCTCTTTTTTTTTAACAGCTCAAAGTTGTTTCCTTTATCTGCAGTAGTTTCATTCTTTCATATAATATGTGATACATGATGTGTAATGACCCGTTTGATTCATGTCCCCTTTTCCCTCTAGCGTACCTCACTTTTAGCAGGAGGCCGCTCCACCAGGGAAACGATACTGCCTTGCTGCAGCTTTCCTAATATCCGGAATCCAATTAGATTCCGGCGGCCGGGAGATGGGACGGGCGACGCGCTGGCTGCGCAGCCTCTGGGGCGGCAAGAAGGAGAACAAGGAATCTCGGGAGTACCCGAGCTTCGCCGCTACGTGCGGCGGCGGGGACGACAAGAGGGAGAAGAAGAGGTGGAGCTTCACGAAGTCCGCGAGGGACTACCCCGGCGAGGTCTCCGCCGCGGGCCAGAACGAGCCGACGGCCGCGTCCGTCGAGGCCGCCTGGTTCCGGTCCTTCTACGCCGATAACGAGAAGGAGCAGAGCAAGCACGCCATCGCGGTCGCCGCGGCGACGGCGGCCGCTGCTGACGCAGCCGTGGCCGCGGCGCAGGCAGCCGTGGCGGTGGTGCGACTGACGAGCCAGGGACGAGTACCGACCGCGACTGTCCCCGTGTTCGTTGCCGCCCCAGCCCACGAGCGCGCGGCTGCGGTCAAGATCCAGACGGCGTTCCGGGGCTACTTGGTAACTATATTTTTTTTCGATGCTTACAGCATTAGATGTTGTTCTTACTATTTGCTGCTTTTCTTGGACCCTTTTCTAACTGCAACCACTGTAGTCTGCATCCCTGTTTGATTAATTGGATTTCTATTCTTGCTGCAAATCTATTCTCCTTCGAGTTCTTTGGATAATGAACTGGAGAAGCATTATGAGGTTTAATTGCCGTTCTTTAATTCTCTGTAGTACGTCAGGTTCCTATTGATCTTGTGAAATCCATTTATGGACTTGTACCATTGCAGCATTCAATCTCACCCTTTTTATATGCAGCACCAAATATTCTTCAATTTGGATGAGTCGAGCAAGCCATTTGTACTGCAATGGATGCCCCATAACTTGCTTTGCTTTTTGCTTCCCAGGCAAAGAAGGCTCTGCGAGCTCTTAAAGCTTTGGTCAAGTTGCAAGCTTTGGTGAGAGGTTACCTTGTTCGGAAGCAGGCCACAGCAACTCTCCATAGCATGCAAGCTCTGATCAGAGCTCAGGCCACTGTTCGATCTCAGAGATCTCGGTCTCTGCTGACCCATGATAGGAGATATCCGCCGGAAATCCGACCTCGGAGATCTTTAGTACGTGTCACAAGCTTTGCCTTATCGATGGACTGTTCAGAGACCTCTTAATGGTGAACAACACGTAACCCTGCTTCTTTTTCTGTTGTGTTTCATTCTCAGGAGCGCGCGGACGAAATCCGAAGCGAACACCTGTCGTCGCTCCACAGCCGGAGGCTCTCCGGCTGCTTCGACGGCTTCGACAGGAGCCCCAAGATCGTGGAGATGGACACGTGCCGTCCGAGGTCGCGGTCCTCCCGCCGTACCAGCCCTATATTGGATGCGCCCGACGACTCAAACTCCAATTCGTACTCGATGTCCTCTCCGCTACCTTGTCAGATTCCCGCCCGGATCACTGTCCCCGACTGCCGGAACTTCCAGGACTTCGACTGGTGCCTCGCTGGCGAGAAGTGCCGGTTCTCGGCCACCGCGCAGAGCACGCCCCGCTACCTGAACTCCTGTGGGAACGCGGCGGCCACTCCCGCGAAGAGCGTCTGCGGCACGGCTGACGGGGAGTTCCGCCGGTTCTCCAACGACCCGAGCTGTCCCAGCTACATGGCCAACACCCAGTCGTTTGAAGCAAAGGTCCGATCGCAGAGCGCGCCGAAGCAGCGGCCGGAGCCGGCGGGGATGCGGAGGCGGCTCCCCCTGAGCGAAGTGAGAGTGGAATCGAGGGCGAGCCTGAGCGGACTCGGGATGCAGAGGTCATGCACCAGGGCGCAGGAGGCCTTCAACTTTAAGAGCGCAGTCGTGGGAAGGCTCGAACGGTCGTCAGATTTTGCGAGGGAAGCAGAGAGGGAAATCTACTTGCACAGGAAATGGTAGCAGCAGCAGCAGCAAGCAAGCAATGGCATTTGTTTGAGTTCCAGAAATAAGAACAGCTTGATGGATTACTTCTTCATGTTTCCTTTTCCACTTCTGTTTTCACAGTGTAATCGAAGAGAAATCAATCACAGAGTGGCTTGGCTTCATGTAAATTCTCAGAGAATCTAATCGGAGAAAAAAAAATCTTGATTTCGATGCTTTTTTTTTTTTTTATCTCGACATGCCTGCTTATCTGATCAGAAGATTCAGAACATATTTTAAAAAAAAAGAAGTGAAAGAAACAAACTAATCAGAACTCTGGGCACACATCAACTACTGTTCATTCAAACGTTTTGGATCAGAGTGACGCTGGTTTTAAACTTTGCTGGAAACGTGCACACTGCACAGAAAAGGAACAGAGAGATGTGTCATACCGCAGCACAGCAGAAGCACAGGAACTAGTAATCGGCGAGGTTATGTCGATTGGATGAGTGGAGAGGAGGGTTTGTTTGGATTGGCATTGGCATGTATGTGCATGTGCATGAGTATGAGTGAGTGAGTGAGAGAGAGAGAGAGAGAGAGAGAGAGAGAGAGAGAGGGTCTGAGGTTGCCGGAAGGGACAACCAAACTGTAGCCATATGGTTCATGGCGATGGTGGGGGCGCAGCCGTAGCTCTTTGGTCGGGCGGGGCGGCAGGCAGCGACGTCGTGTGCGCGCTGTCGGGACACAACTAATCTACGTACGTATACTATTACTTGGTTGGATTTACCGTTATTTTTTTATTTTTTCTCATCATTCCACATCAAAATTTATATAATTATAGTATTTTATGAAAAAAGAGAAGTGAACATTAATTTAAATTAGATAATAATCGAATGTTGAATATTACTCATTTTATGAGTTATATCGAAACAAAAAAAGTTAAATTGCTTTACAAGTTGGATCAAGCAATGTTTCACATAAGAATAAATATTAACAATAGAAAAACAAATGCATTTTCTATTTCTTTATCTAAAATAAAAAAACATGATAGACATAATATACTTTCTTGAGTACTACTATGTAATATTTTGCTCTTTAGATAATTAATGATATTTTTTTGTTTATTTTTATAGATTTTTTTCGGCAGAATGTTTTTGTACATATAACATGAACAAATGGCGTGTAACTCTTGATATAATTTGCATGGGCGCTAGTAATTTCGGCACGTAAAAAGAATTGTACGTGAATACGATGGAAGCCAGAGATACACATATAAATCATGCAGTAGACCCACCTGAGATGTGACATGTCCTATGATTTGCTTTTTCTTATACTCCATCCAACATTTTAATGTCATCCATTCGCTCAGCTAATTTATCACTATCTAAAGTGTTGTTTGGTTGATGGATAAAAAGTTGAATATGTATTTATTCCGTTTTATTCCGATAAATAAATTATTTAACCTGGTCTGAAGAGTAATATTGACTTTAAAAAAAGATTAATTATGTGAATAATATTTTTTATAGAGAAAATTTATTCCTCTAAATAGTTAGTGCGTGTTTGATTTAGCTGCTAAAAAATATTTGATAAGCATTGATGCTGATAAGTATTTTAAGTGCTAATATTTATTTTAAAATATAAGTAGTTATATGTTTAGATAAAAATGCTGATGATATTAATAAGTAGTTGCAATATTTGTTAAAGTGAATATTGACTGAAATACTTTTAAAATTATATGATAATAATATTAACAAATATAGATAATATAGTAATATAGTTGATTAAAATTAATAAGTCAATAACTTTAAAAATAAGCAGAAAAAAATTATACTTATTTTTTTCAACTTATAAGTAGTCACCTAACCACTTATAAGTATATTTTTTTAGTTATCAAACATAAAGATTTTTTAAAAATTATTTATAAATAGTTTCAACCTATTTATAAGCTTAGCTAAACAGACTCTTAGAATATGTTTGTTTTGGATCCGAACTAAAAAATTAATCTATTAAAATAAGCATCCTTATTTCTTGAATTATTATTTAAAAATCAAACATGCCTAAACGTTTTAAGCCTGGTTTGAGAGCAACCAGACTATTCATAGAAAAAAATATTAATCTATTATTTATTCTTATAATCATAATTCACCCAAATCCATTTGGTTGGGGAATAAGGTTTGGATTAAGGCCTTATTCCTCACTTTTTAACCAAACACTATTTTTTTTTCATCTAGTGGATCCCACATCAATAAATGAACAAGTAACAAAAAAGTAGAGAGTAACTTATTCTCTCTTTCACGTGGATTAATTTTACTTCCATTGGATTAAGACAATGGGAGTAAATCAAGAATTAAAAAAATTAATCCATCTATTTTATTCTTGCAGCCAAACGGGTAGTCAATATTTACTCTCGCTTTTTTACTTGATCTCTCATTTAATGTTGTGGAACCCATAGAACACAAATTAAATAGTTTGGTTAAAAAATAAAAAAAATAAAACATTATTCTTGATCTTATACCGCAACTAAACGATCCTTAGCCCTATTTGAATTTGAAATTAAAAGTTAATTAGAATAGGTCCATTTAGGGATGGCAAAACTCTCCGAAATTAGTGAATTCCCGCGGTGATTCTACGATCGGGACTCCGACTTTGAAGAATTTTTTCTCCGTGAACGCGGGGATGGGGACATAGTCCTCCCGCACCCCAACTCAGGGATCGGGGCGGGAAACATTGCCCCCGCCCCGCGTATCCCCGACCTCCGCACATATATATACTTATTAAAATATTTTAAAAATTATTAATATAATACTATTTAAGTAGTATTTATAAGTATTTATTCATTAATACAAATTATAATATTTAAATACACTATATAATATAATATTTATATGAATATTATTTTTTTATAATTTTATTACATATTTTCTTTTTTTAAAAAATTATTAAATTTCGGGGAATGGGGATCCCCGCGGAGGTTCGGAGATTCGCCGGGATGGAGACGAGGAATTTAATTCGGGGGCGGGGACGAGGGCGGGTTGGCGGGGTCGGGACGGGAGATATGTTCCCCGCCCCGAACAGGGGCGGGTGCCATCCCGGGGTCCACTTGTAATACTGATTAGATTATAGGTAAATATATTTCCAATTATCCAAGGTTCCTTAGGAATAAACTTGGTCCAACATACATACATACATACATACATACATACATACATACATACATATATATATATATATATATATTTATATATATATATATATATAATACTCATTTCATATTTCTTGAGATAATTTTAAAACATTAAGATATTTATCGAGTTAATCATATTCTAAGGTGTATTTGCTAAAATTTTACGAGTAACTCAGTATTCTTCTCTATGTTTCTAATCCAAATAGTTCTTTAAGGGACCTTTTTTTATAGAAGTAATCTTTTCATATTACTGATAATATTATATTAAATTATCTAGATTCATCGTGTTGTCTTATTCACTTATTTTAATTTGATAGACAATCTACATTGACAAACATCGCATAATTATTTATGAAGTGACAATTTAAATTGTCTATGAAAGAGGTGGCAATTCAAATTACCGATTGAGTGATAATATGCTATAATTTTTTTCACATTCGTCTTTTAAAATTTTATTTAAATAATAAAAATAATTAAATAAATTTTATATAATATTTTATTATCAGTATAATAATTATTAGTCACTATAGTAATATTTTTATTTTTATCATTATCATTAAAAATTATTATTATTTATTCTAATTTTAATATTATTATTATTAATTAACTATAATAGATTATCATATATTACAAAAAATAAATGATTTATTATTAATTATTAAAATATAATAATAATTTGGAATAATTATTATTAATTTTTAATCATTAGTTTTAGAAAATTATATACTATTTATTTTATACATTTATTTATTTGATGTATAAATTTTATGAGTCTATATAGATCATATTTAGTTGGAGAATAAAATCAAGATTAAGATTAAGATCGTATTCTTTATATTTAAACAGTGTTATGTAACCAAATAGGATCTTAATATATATGTTTGTGATTCAAGTTCAAAGGATTAAAATTAAATTTATATAAATATGTAAACTTAATTATTTTATTTAAGAAAATTTATTAATCTTTTTATATAGTAATAAGATAATAAAGATTATCAAATATATGACTTATGCATACTACGTTGTTGATAGTTTAATTAGCGATATTTTTTTAAAAAAATATAATTTATTAAATAATATATAATAATAATACAGTGTATTACTTTTAGTGTCACAAATTTAATTTAACGGTACTTGAAAGTTTTAGTACCACAATTTTGTTTTGAGTGCACGATTCCAATTGAAACTGGTGATTCTAATAGATACTGGTAGGTACAGGTGGACAAAGAGAGGCTGTGATTGATTTTCTCTTCATAATTAAATGAAAGTAAATATATGCTATTAAATAGTGACACAGAGAGAGGCCTGAGTTAGACCAACAATTCCTTTTCTTAAAAAAATAAAATATGCCACAAGCACAAAATTACAATGGGGTCAAAATTTTGATGTAACTTGGTTTTATTTATTAAGTTAACGTACTCACGTTTTTTTTCTACTTATTTTGCTGAAGGTTGTGAACCTAAGAAATAAAAAGAAACAAAATAATGTTAACCAAATAAAAGTCAGTGTAACATATGGGTGAAAATAAAATGTATGCTTATTGTCACTCAAAAAATGTTACTTCTTTTTAAAAATATTTATCTCTTATCTTTAATATCAAAATTTATGATAAACCAAAATATTATATAAAATAATTAAAGATATTGAAAATCCTAATAAAATAGAAGTATAAATACTTTGGGTCGCATATAGTTAATTTTGTGTGACAAACTTGATTGATTATGAGTTTACACAAATATATATTATAAGTATATTATTATTATTATTATTATTATTATTATTATTATTATTATGGAGGAAAAGAAACACTAATTTCCTGTTGATCGACCACTTGGAGACCCAAAGATTGGCCATAACACCGTCCAATCAGACATGCATCTTTGAAGTTTTTTGTTTTCCAATGGAAATGAAAAGAAGGAACATAGATTCAAATATTTGATGATGATGCATCCCCATTTGGACTCTTTTCCATGTCTTTTGTACTAAACCTAATGCACCAAACCTTTTCTTGACTAGGCTCCCTAAATATTCCTCATATGAGTAATTGGATTTCCCAATCATCAAATAGCCACAGATTCATTATATATAATGATCAGATGTTTTAACTATTAGTCTTAAAATTTACACATTCATCTTATCCAATGAAAATATATTTTTAATCACTTAATAATCAGCGGGCCATGGATTATTATTTGAATGGATAATTTATGTAATATTTTAACTTTGATATTAATATTTTCTTTAACTTTTTTACACCATTGATTCTTTAATTCTATGCATTTTAATTGATCTGTTCTTTTACCGACTAAATTATTTTTTTATTTGATAAATGAAAGGTCTGTTTGGCCATCAGCGTTTGAGAGTCAAACGCTTGCCGACAAGCGTTTCATATCTCACATGAAACGTTGTCAGGCAACGATTGATGAAAGGACCAAACAGGCCCTAAATACAATCCGTATATCACATTGATTCAACATGACATCAAATTATTAATGTTTTTATTCGATATTCATCTAGTTAGTCGGATCGTGAATTAGAAAAAGGGTATTATTACTCATAAAAAGATCAAGTGAACAAAGACAGAAAGTTTGGCAAGTAAAGAGGTTTTTTTTTGAAGAAGTGAATTATCTATTTGAATAAAGACCAGATATGTCAAGATACAAAAGATTCAGGAGGTCTGAGGGGTGGACCTCCCTCCCAAAATGTGTCCGTAGACGAAATTCGACCAAAATTTGCCAAAAAATCCGCTGCCCTGTTGTCCTCGCGATAGATGTGCTTACATTCTACGTTATAAAAAAATTAAGTCCTCCTAAATATTTCTTAGGATATTTAGCAATCTCCATGGGCAGCTACATCTCTTGTGAATTATTTGTACGAGTACTTCAGAATTCGTTTCCAGCCAAGCATTTATGTATCCCTTTTGTTTGAAACCTTTGATTCCGTGCATTAAGCCCCACCCCTTTGTTTCTAACACTGTGTGTGCTTGTCTTTTGAGAGAACCTGCAAGTAAAAAATGGTCGTTAGAAGATCTAATGATGTATCCTGCTCCCTCTGCCTCTCCTGGACCTTTGAAGAATCCATCTGAGTTAACTTTAACCCAGTCCGGAGGAGGGGGCTCCCACTTGATCCACAATGGATCGTGGGGGTGATTTGCCTAAAAAATGTGGTATCGACCATATTCTTCCCAACTTGCCAAAGCCCTCTCCCACACCGTCTGAAAGGTAACTTGTTTGGAGCAAAAATAGACATCGTTTCACATTTTCCAGATCCCCCATAAGCCGAAGGCAATCAAGGATAGGAGGCTGGAACGGGAATCTGGTAATAGGTCCTGTCCTCCCTGAGTGCAGCCCCCATTTCCCCAGGAACTCATATATTGGAAACGGTAATTTAACTTATTTGCATAAGGTCCCATAGTTTAGAAACTATGTGGCATTCAATGAAAAGATGGTGGTTTGTTTCGACATGCAGACCATAGAGCAAGCAAGACGGGTTTAAGGATGGATCAAAACGTCTAAGCATATTCTTGGTGGGTAATTTATAGTGGGTCAGTTTCCAGAGAAAAATACTGACTTTAGGTGGGATGGGGATCTACCAAATATTTCGCCAAACGTGCCTACCAATTCCAGATGGTGGAGTTGCTTGGCTGTTGAGATAATAATATACATATTTTGCTCTAGCTTGTCCGTGGGTATCTGAAACCCAAATTCATATGTCATCCTTGGTCACAGTAGGCAAGAAAATAGACATAATGCGTGAAATTAAAGAATCTCCAAAGCATGTATGAAGCATAGCAATATTTCAAGTTTGATAGACTATTAGAGAATTTACGTTAAGGTGTGGAGGCATTGCGTTAACGTTTATATAAGTCGGCATTAAGTTAAGCGGTGTTGAGAACAGTCATGGATCCTGCATTATGTTAGTTTTGGTGCCATCACTTATAAGCTTTATTATACCCTGCTTAATTTCGGATAGAGCGTCTAGCACTAAGCGCCAGCTCCATGAGAAACTTGATATTTCTATCTGATTCCAGGGATGGATACCTTCATATTTTTGAGTTACCAACTGCGCCCAAGATGATTCATCCCCGTTTAAAATATGACAATTAAAGAGGTAAAAGAAAATATTTAAGAGGTAAATGGATTATGTAGCAAAATTATTTTATTTTTTTATCAAATTATTAGCACTTGATCGACATGATATTTGGAGAATAAATAAATTTTAATTAAATTAATGATTCTAAAAATTAAAGTCGAAATTACTATTCTTCGTCAAATTTTAAAATATAATTCCGTTTTCTAACTGTGTGTTTGAAACAAGATTATATTATTTGAACGTGCATGTATTTGAACCCACGTATTACTATTATCACATGAACTTATGCTAGCTAATAATTCTTTCGGTGTAGAACTAAAATATATATGATAATAAAAGGAGGAGCAGGAAGCCATGTGAAGAGATGCAGGGCCTGATTTTTTGGAAGAGATGGGAAGGAAGGGTGTTTCTGATGCATCAGCATCATGACGCTCTTGTCGCAACACATCCCTTTCCAAGTCTCCACCTCTCTCTCTCTCTCTCTCTCTCTCTCTCTCTCTCTCTCTCTCTCTCTCTCTCTGCAAATGCAATGCCCGAAGAAGAGCTGCCAGCTGCTGATGTCAAATTCTGTTTAGTTTCCCCAAGTTAAGTTTCTTTTCAGTAATCATTAGCTTCTGATTTGATTGATGAGAAGCCTTTTGGGACCTTGTGCATCTCTCCACCAATAACTCAAGGGGGAAGTTGTAAAGCGCCTCTCTATGCAGTTTATTCTGAACAGTCATTTACCCTCGCCATCTTTGCGTTTGTCTGCTTTCATTGCCACTCTTTATTCGCACTTATATATATATAAATATATATATATATATATTCTCCTTTTTTATTTTATTTGAGATTTCGCTCTTTTAAATTATTAATTTTTTATCAATTCAAAATCAAAATAAATAGTGAAATAGTTTTTTTGATTAAAGTGATAATTTCGAAAATCGAAGTTAAGACTATTAAATTTTAATCCTTCAACTCATAATACAAATATACTAATCATATTGATTAATTTTTTTTCTTTTGATCTAAATATTTTAAGTTATGTTTCAAATCAACCTATAAAGCATACAAATATTCCATATATATCAAGTATATATCTTCACTTATAAAAAAATTAATCAAAGTTTTTTTCTTAAAAAAAATTAGTTACCAGAAATGACAATTAAGAAATCATTCCAATGCCATTAAAATGCGCCCCAACCAAATTTTTAATAATTAGTTTATTTTATACATAAAATTTGATAATTTTTTATAATTATGTATATTTTAATTCAATGAGCTTCCTAATAATTAGAGCTACCTTTGTTTTTGACACGATGATTTCAAAATCTAATGAGAATCCAAATAATTGGTTCAATTGACTTGGCCGATTGAATCAGAGGATCAAAATTTAGCCAGAAGATTAACTTTTATCTTTCTAATATCAAACCAACATCGCAAAAAAAGCTAAAGTTTACGTGCTCTACAGTTCTATTGAATTAAAAATCTTCGGACCATCCATTTTTTATAAACCTTAATCAATTTTTTTTATTTTAATAATTGTATCACTCGATCATATTCTAAAGTTTCAATATTTAACACTCGACAATAATAAAAAAAATAAAGCAAATATGCTAATGTGATACTGTCACTAACAAAATAAAGTGTTAGTGCATCCTTGTTCTCTACAATAAAATCGTTTGTTTATATTAAGGCTATGTTTTACCAATCAAAATTTGAGCATTTAAAATTACAAATTTTAATTAATTGGTAAATAACTTTCTTAGAATTTAAATATTCTACACTAATATCTAAATATTTAATTTTAATATATTATTTTTTCTCTCTAATAAATATTGTTGTATTTTGAATGTCATGTTACCTATTTTAATATAAAAAAACAAATTTAACATATATATTTTTTCTTATCACCACAATATTATGTTTTTATTTTTCATTTGTTTTGAATTGATTATTATTTTTTTTTCATTTCAAAAGAGAAAACGGTAGGATGTAGATGACACCAAGAGGGGGTTGAATTGGTGTATTAAAATTTTCGTCGGTTTCTAAAATGATTATGTTAGTGGAAGCATACAAATGCAAATATAAAGAAGAAGAAAAGAAGAACAATCAAACAAACAGTGATTGTTGAGAGGTTCGGTCAAACTCTTGTCCTACGTCTCCGCTTCGGTCTTCTCGAACTCGAGACCTCCGGAGATCACTAAACTTCTTCTTCAAAGAGCGAAGACTCTCTTACAACTTATCCTTTCTTTCTCAGAGGACAAACATGCAACCTCTTACAAGTTCACTCTTGAACTCACACTTCCTTCTATTCTGGATTCGTCGCTCGAATACTCAGAAGGAGGAATTAAGGTTTTTCATTCAAGCTCTCAATAACTAATTTTGCCAAAGTTACTTCTCAATACTCTTGGGATTACAATATATACTCTGCACAAACGACCTAATTTGTCACTCAGAAAACTAGCCGTTAATGCACGTACAATATCCTTCACTAGCCTTCGGTCGTTTGCTACCTCTGTTTCGATCGACCGCTGCTATGATGAAGTCTTCACTTGAACTGTCGTCTGGTGCTCCGGTCGTCCACCGTTCACCCTCGGACGTCCGCCGTTCAGAGTCTGAAGCCTTTGTTCCTAAGTCAAGCTCCTTCGATCGTCTGCCAAACCTTTGGTCGATCGATCTTAACTTGAGTACNCGGTCGTCCACCGTTCACCCTCGGACGTCCGCCGTTCAGAGTCTGAAGCCTTTGTTCCTAAGTCAAGCTCCTTCGATCGTCTGCCAAACCTTTGGTCGATCGATCTTAACTTGAGTACACTTCTTCAACTTGTCTCTGGTCGTCCGCTGATTGCACACCAATCTTCTCGGATGTCCACACTTCAGTTGAAGACTTCTGTCAAGCTCCTTCGGTCGTCCATGCTTCATCTTCGGTCGACCGACTTGACTTGTTCCAACTCCAACTCTTCTCCGGTCGTCCGCTGATTGCACATCAATCTTCTCAGACGTCAACTCTTCGGTTGAAGTCATCTGTCAAGCTCCTTCGGTCGTCCGCTCTTCATCTACAGTCGCCCGACTTGACCTTGTACCACTATCAACTCATCTCTGATCGTCCGCTGATTGCACACCAATCTTCTCGGACGTCCGCTCTTGAGTTGAAGTCAACTGTCAAGCTCCTTCGGTCGTCCGATCTTCATCTTCGGTCGACCGACTTGACTTGTACCATCTTCAACTCTTCTCTGGTCGCCCGCTGATTGAATACCAATTCCTCGGACGTCCACTCCTTGAGTTGAAGACCTCTGTCAAGTTCCTTCGGTCGTTCGCTCTTCATCTTCGATCGACCGACTTAACTTGTGTCAACACCTTTTCACTTCATTGGTCGTCCGCTGATTCTCCCTAAATCCTTCGGACATTCATTCCTTCTCCTCTGAGTACTTCCAGCGTCCGCTTATTCTTCACTGAGATCATCAGACGTCCGCTTCTTCTTTACTCAGTACTTTGGTCGTTCTCTCGCTTTCCAATGAGATCCTCGGACGTCCGCCAAACCTTCTTTTGATATTCTTCGGACATCCGCTCATTTCCACTGAGATCCTCATATGTCCTTTTTTCCTTCTAACATTCTTCGGACGTCTTCTGACAACTCTTCAGATTATTTGGACGTCCATTCTTCCTTCTGTCAGATGGTCTAGTCGACCGCTGCTTTGTCTCTTCAACCCTCAAACGATCTCTGTCTCATCATCGATCGTTCGCTCATATGCGGTCGATCTATCTTCAGTTCACCTCAGACTTAACAAACTTTTGGACATCCACTTGTCTTCTCACCAAGACCTCGGACGACCTTTGTCTTCGTCTGAGATCTATCAGTCACCTGCACCTCATCTTCGGTCGACCGATCTTCCTTTTATCATTACTTTGATCGTCCGCTGCTTCATCTCATGAGCCTTCGGACGTTCACTTCAACATCGACAATCTTCTGATCGTCCATTGCTCTGAAACCCTTGGACGATCATTGCCTTCTTCCTTAGCTCTTCGGTCGTCCACTCTTCATCTTCGGACGACCTTTCCTTCTAGCCATATCATTTCTTCGGCTAATTCTCATCACAGGGCGTCCACTTCTCCTTGAAGCACCAGTTCTCCAACCTCTGTACTGTTGACGTAGAACCTTCGATCGCCCATTGTTCTTCACCGGACGATCTTTTTTGTTCATCCTTGTCTTCGATCGTCCACACAACATCTTTGGTCGACCGCTCATTTCTTGACTTTACTTCTTCGATCTTTGTTCTTCACATCGGTCGACCAATTAGTCAGAAGATCACTGCACACTTAGAATTTTTTCTTTATGTCTTCTCTGTGCATAGGTAGTCCGTTTTTCAACCTCGGTCGACCTATCACTTTCTAAACATAAAAAACATGTCTTTTAAAGATCAATTCAACAAGTTTATTAGTCCAAACTAAGTTTCTTCACAAATTTGTGATCACTAAAACAATCTCGGGATCGATCCTACATTCAATAAAAATAATATTATTAAAAATAACAAATAAATTAGTTATTGTTGTAATATAACAAAATATCTCAAATAAATAAGATTACAAATTATGTCTTTATGTTTATTCATGTCATTATCAATTAGTATTTACGTCATATATGCTATTGTTCAAACATTTTTATTAAATTCATTAGTAAAATATTAGTCAAATAAATCACATCCAATATTTATTAGTCAATCCTCTATCCATTAATTAAATTATTAAGTTTGACAAATGGAATCTAAATTATCATGTTATCTCCAATAATATAAAATCAAATCAAAGTACATCAAAAATTGTATTTCTTCTAATAGGTACATTTACAAAGTCAAGTTTTTAGTTGATATGATAGTATTAAGGCATTGATATATCACCAAAATCAAATATCTTTATGATCAAGTGACTTAAATATTTTTTTTAAAAAATAAGTGACCAAATTATTGGAAACAAAAAATTTTGTAATGATTTTTAGATAAATTAATAAATGGCCTGCTTTAAACCCTTTACTTGAACATTAATGGATCCCGATACTAAATAAATGGAAGAACGAACGTACTGAGCTATTGAATCTTGAAATTAAATACGATGATTATATGATCGTACTATTTCTCTTACAAGATCAAATACTAGTGTGACCACAACTTAAATATTGTCCTGCACTTCGCTGTCTACGTGATATATTTATTAATTTGCAAGGGCGTATAAGTTTTTAGCGTGCAGATCTAAACTCGATTTAGTATTTTATTACGTTTATCGCTATTAGTATGATTTTGTTATTAATTATGAGTTCATGGTTAAACTAATACTTTCTTAGTAACAAGCGGGGACGGAGCTAGATAAGACAAATGGGAGGGGCCGAATAAACATTTAAATTTTTATATATTTTATTTATGATTTTAGTTTTAGAATAATCATTTTTTATATATTTAAATTCATAATATTATTGAAGGATATATTTACTATTTTTATTCATTTATAAAGCATATATATTTTGAAGGGTACATGCTATTTAAATAACTAAATAGAATTTTTTAATATATATATATATATATATATCTTGTATTATTAAGAATTTAATTTA
>LTAE01011121.1:0-15741 GCA_001647135.1 Pontederia paniculata
CTCCTTGTCCCCAGTACAAAGAAAGGAGAGTTGTAAGGGAGCCTTCGCCCTTTGAAGAAGGAGATAGTGAACTCCGAAGATCTCGTGGGAGAAGATCGGAGCGGGGACGTAGGCCAAAGACTTCGGCCGAACCTCGATAACAAACTCTGCGTTTGTTCTTTGTGTTTGTTCTTCTCTCTACTCTCTTCTCTCTATTTGTGTTTATATTTGTATATGCATGCTTCCGCTAAACACAACATATCTAGATTAAGTTAAGAAGAACAAAAGTTTTTAATACACCAATTCACCCCCCCTTCTTGGTGACATTCTAGATCCTACAATAATTACTTATATTATATTAATATTTATTCATTCGTTAACACTTAATAGTATTATTTATATATACTACAATATATATTTTTGCTTATTAGTCTATGACTATTATCTTATAAATCAACTTATTATTCTATCTATATATTTTTTTATGAAAAGATATCTCAACATTGTCAATTTTTTAATTTCATTTTTATTTTATTCATTTATGAATTAGTGTTATAATATTATATTCATATTTTTAAATGTTCTCACTTTTTTCCCTTTCTAGTTTAAATGTTTAAAACAAAAAGTAAAGATGATATAAATATCTTTAATTAATTAAGTTATTTTAACAAAACATTAAAAATTATAATTGAAAATATAAATTAATATTCAAAATATTTTTTTAATTATATAAATAATTATACGAGTAATTGTGCACCCCCTCGATTCAAGTGCTGGCTCCGCCACTGCCTATAATATAATCTCATAACTTTCTCCCTCATTTAATTTTCTCATTTTTTTCTCTTTTTTAATATCCCACTTTCTCTCCTATAATTTCACTTTTTCTCTCATCCATTTATCTCACTCATGTAATATTCATCTTTCTCTCTCCTCCAATTATCTCATTTTGTCTCTTTTGTAATGTCTCACTTTTTCTCACATAATATTTCACTTTCTCTCTCTCCATTTTTTCTCATTTTGTCACTCATATAATATTCCACTTTCTCTCTCCTATAATATTTTACTCTCTCCTATAATATAATTTCATAATTTTTCTCACCTTTAATTTTCTCAAATATAATATCATACTTTCTCTCTCATGTAATATCTCACTCTCTCCCTTGTAATACCTTACTTTCTCTCTCCTATAATCTAATCTCATAAATTTCATTTTCCTCCAATTTTATCATTTTCTCTCTCCTATAATATCATACTTTCCCTCTCCACAAATATATATTTTTCTCTCCTATAATACACTATCATAACTTTCTGTCCTCAATTTTTTTCTAATATACTTACTTTCTCTCTTCTATAATCTTTAACTTATCTTTTCTTTAATATCATAACTTTCTCTCTCCTTTTTTTTATTTTTTTCCTCCTCTAACATCTCACTTTTTTCACTTTCTCCTACATAATTCTCATATTTTCTCTAATGTTCATTATTTTTATATAAATTATAAAATCAAGTTTATTTTAGATATATTCCGACCTCGAACCAAATATGACAATATTAGATTTGTAGGAATATGATTCCTTAGAATCATATTTCATGAAATGTTATGATTTCAAAGAATATTATATTCCATCAGTCAAAACTGTGACACCCAGAATTCTAATTAGAATAGGATTCAATTTTGATTAATTTAACTAAGGGCATTTAAGTAACTTTCTCAACCCAGGCTCCTATAAAAAGACTCAAACCCTCAGAATTCCTCTCCCCTCCTCATTATTTATGCCCTAACCGTCTCTTCTCCCTCAAGTCTCTCTCTTTCTCCCTCTCTCTCTAGATAAGACATGATCTCTCCCTCTCAAGGTTTATTATTTTGTCATCTCCTCATTGTTTAGGGATTGGTGTCAGAGGAAGGAGAACGCACGGGGAGCGCGGGACAGCGTTAAAGATAGTGGGGGAGCCAGCACTTGAACCGAGGGGGTGCACAATTACTCATATAATTATTTATATAATTAACAATTATTTTGAATATTAATTTATATTTTCAATTATAATTTTTAATTTTTGTTAAAATAACTTCATGTAATTTAAGATATTTATATCATTTTTTCTTTTTGTTTTAAACATTTAAAATAGAAAGGAAAAAAGTGAGAACATTTAAAAATATGAATATAATATTATAACACTAATTCATAAATGAATAAAATAAAAATGAAATAAAAAAAATTGACAATGTTGAGATATCTTTTCATAAAAAATATATAGATAGAATAATAAGTTGATTTATAAGATAATACTCATAGACTAATAAGCAAAAATATATATTGTAGTATATATAAATAATACTATTAAGTGTTAATGAATGAATAAATATTAATATAATATAAGTAAATTATATTTTATGGAATTTTGAATAAAAATAAGAATAAATAATAAGAAAGTAAAAATAAAATAAATAAACTAAGCATAGGAGAGGAAAGAAAAAAAAATAGACAAAACATTGGAAGGCAAGAGATTCGAACCTAGTACATCTTAATACAACCACTACACCTTCATCCATCTAGGCAAGCAACTAGTTTTGATATACATAATAAGAAAATTATTTAACTGAGTTCAGGGGGGTGCCAGTGCACCCTCTTGCACCCCCTTGGCTCCGCCCTTGGTTAAAGAGGAGAAGAACGAGGGTTCAATGCAAATTTGCATTGGAAACGAGATATGTAGGGGGGTCCTTAGGAATCCTCCACGGAACTCATCTTTATGATTGAGATGCATAGGCTTTGGCTTTTAATGATGATGATATGTTCTACACGACGTTTTCAATGCTTTATGGAGATCTGTAGATCTCAAGTATTCGCCGATGAACGCGTTTTGCCCAGACGAACACAGACCGCATCCCTCGGACACGGACCGCGTTCGCCAACACAGATCGCTCTCGACGGCGCAATTTTCCTTTTCGCCGAACATCGATCTCTGGCCGTGTCTCCGACACGGTTCGGATCGATGCCATGGCCATTTTATGTGTAACTTGATGTCACAGATTTCTTCCGCATTCGCCGACGCAGATCGCGTCCGGCCGCACGCTCGTAATGATGACTCCATCCGCGTTCGCCGACGCAGCCAGCGTCAGGTGGCACATCCATGATGATGACGCAAGCCGCGTTCGCAGGCGCGGATCATGTCTGACGACGCCCCCTCCCAGATGTAATCCTAATTTTCGTCGTCGCGTTGGAGGATAATTCGAACCGTGTTGGACAACACGGACCGTGTCAGGACTTCTACCCGAAGTCGATGCCCTATCGGATTCAGGTTCGCCGTTGTCGAAAATGAATCCAGCGCCG
Source organism: Pontederia paniculata (assembly GCA_001647135.1). Lineage (NCBI taxonomy): Eukaryota > Viridiplantae > Streptophyta > Magnoliopsida > Commelinales > Pontederiaceae > Pontederia > Pontederia paniculata. Next base: position 3,307 of record LTAE01011121.1, read on the forward strand.
ACCGTGTTATTCGGGACGCAGCCGACGTTGGAAACGGTGTTGCACGCAGACCCAAGAGGGAAATACGGACTGTGTCCTACAACACGTACCGTGGTAGCGTGACTGCACCTGGGCCGTGTTCACCGACGCGGTCCGTCTCATATGATGTCTCCAGAAGTTCCCTCTACATGACATGATGNCCTATTTGAGCCTTACATACTGGGCATTAGCTCACGAGAGGTTCGCATCTCCTACATCTTGGACCCTGCAGGGAATTAGGTACTCTCTGTGATGATGGTGGCGTGCACGTGCGATGCTTATGACAAGCTACAGTTGTACATCTTATCTTCTGGTCTTAGGTTGATAATGTATTAGGTTTCTGTTGAGTTGTACCTTCAAACTCATTTATTTGGAGTCTTTGTCACTCTTACGATGTTATGTTAGATTGTCTAGATATTTATGTTAGACCAGTTTAGTATTTTTATCTTTTAGTAGAGTTTTATAAATTGTTTAGTCTTTCGCCGATGTGGCATGGTTCTTGACTGAAAAGTCAAAGAGTCAAGTCAACAATATATGATGTGTAATGTCGCCCAAAAAAATAAAAATTTGGGGGCGTTACAAAAATACTCTAAATAAATTCCAAGTGTTATGGGGCATTGATTTTCCCATGTGGATTGTTAGTCTTCCACATCATCATTTATTTTCATTTTTTTAACTCTTGAAAAATCAGGTTGTTACAATAAACTTCATCAATAAGTAGATTTTGAAGGAAAAAAAATCAATTGCTTAGTTAGTTCCTAGTTATTGTGCTGTAGAGCAAGCACTTCTCTTCTGAAATAACCCATTAGTATGCATATGGTGGACCGTGTTGTTAAGGAGCCGGAGTTACATAAATGCTAAATTTATTTTACCGTCCATTTCCCTGAAATTTGTCCAATGCTCAATTAAAATAAGTTTGTCATTAATGTCACTCCATTATTCTTATTTTACACTCTATTAATATTCTCGAGAAAAACTTAGCAGGTTTCAAAAAAGATGACATATTAACAAATAATGACTCATTTTTATATTCTAAATATTAATTTATTACAAAAAATATATTTACTTTAAAAACATTTTAAGAACATATTTTAAAAATAATTAGGCATCTTGTTCTTACTTATAAATTATATCATGTATTTTTAAAATAGTGAAAACGTGTGCTTTGTATAAATATATTTATCTATTATGCATTTTTTAAAAAGTTGTAAATAGAAAAGTATTTATTATGGTTACTTTACTTATTTATCTTTCTTAAATTGTAAACAAAATTTACCAAAAGCTTTGGCCTATTTTGTCGGTATTTTAAATTTTCTCGAATCATGAAATTTTTTTTACCTTTTCATAGTTAGAAAAATAAAATGGTTGAAGTTGTAAACTACATAAGTATTACTTATAAAGTTAAAATTAAAGATGCTATTTTGTCATTCTTAAAATTTTAATGTCCTCGTAAATATATGATACATAAGTTGTAAGGAATGAAATAAGTAATAGTAAAAAACAACATTTTTCACAATAGAAAATATTTGTACAGATTATTCATTGGTTAGAAGTATAATAGATATCATTAATATGGAAATACTAATAAAATATTAATGCATGTTACTTTTCGTGTTAACTAACTAAATTTTTAGTATAAAAAATGAATGTAAAAAAAATAAGATGACGTTATTTTTTTCTTAAAAATGTTAATAAGGTTGTTTATAGTATAAGAATAAAATAAAAAGAATGGAGTCTCATTAAGATTCTGAAAATGGCATTAAAGCCACCCTTGAAATAATATTTCTTTCCTCGATATACTAACAGCATGCACAAACGAGTTATCTAAATATAACGAATAATTCCACTGGACGAACAAATCTTTTTTTATATTCTTTCAATCATCTAAAGATCAAAATGGGCCTACATAATTTTAGATGAAATCATCAAAGTTCTCACCTCAAAGAACAAGGTTGCTCATTTTCTCCTTCGGTGAGGCAGAAAAGTCATCCTAATCATATCTCCAACAACCCCATCAAATTGCATTGGTAATATCTCCCAATAAGAATATCAAATGGGAGAGAGCACACAGAAGCACATATCCATTCTCAACTGAATTATATCCAATTATAATAATTAAGACGATCTCCTAATCTTAACTCTTGAAAAATTATATATTTAATAAAGAATACAATTCTATGATAATTCTTAAAAAACTAGAACATTTATTACGAAAATTATAAAATTTCAAATCATAAACATAATACATCCTCAAAATTTTTTTATGAAAGATTTCACCTATACACACCCCGAGGGGGATGCCCTTAGACCTTTGACCCTTTAAATTCACTGTCCGAACGGCAAACCAAGTATGTTAGGGTGTCTTTAGTGAATTGTTTTACTGAATTTGGAGAAAAAAATAAAAAAAAGAATTTTAAATAAAAAAATTTAAGTCAAATCAGAATTTAAGACATTATCAACATATATGTCAGGATGGTTAAAGTATCTGTATCGGGTACGGGTGCACATTAAGTACGCTAGGATACGCTTGGGTACATACTGATATTAAATAAAAAATATTATTTAAATAAGTACATTTCTTTTGGGTACGATTGATGTGTTTAAAGCAAGAGAGATATTATGGTTGAAAAAAAGAAGATAGGAGTTGACATGACAAATGAATACAAGTCTCATCAAATAAATGTTACGAGACATGAAAAAGGCAGCAGACAAGAAAAGTAATGGAGTTCTTATCGTGGACTCTTAAGCAAATTTAAATTGAAACATTGATTTTCTGAAATAGACATTTATTAAGAGTGTAAATATTGTACACCACACCATTAGTGCGTGTCAGGCTTGAAAAAAACCATAATCGTGAGTCATCCCTACAAGTAACAAGTAGGAAATATATATTTTTAAAATAATTATTATATCAATAGAAGAATTAATGATATATTTTATTATATAAATTCTGTATTTTCATATAATTCATATTACATATGCATTTTCTAAATAATAATATATATCATTATTAAATATATATTGACGTACTCGTATCCTAGTACCCGTACCGTTACCGATATCGTACTCGTACCTATGCAACACTGTTCTCCACAAATGATTTATTATTGAATTGTCTTAGAGATCTTAGGGAGAGAGATTTCATATGGATTAATCAAAACATTTTGTAATTTGAGAAAGTTTATATTGGCAAAAAAGTAGGAATTTCTTTTATCCAAGAAGAAAAAATAGGAACTTTTTTATTCAAGAAAAAAAACAGTAACTTTTTCATTCATAAAAAAAAAACACATGCTATGAGAACCTTCTCATTGTGCATTCTGCTACTCACCTTTCCTCTCTTTCTACCCATAAGGATCTCTCTCTCTCTCTCTCTCTCTCTCTCTCTCTCTCTCTCTCTCTCTCTCTCTCGCGCGGGGGCGGACACGCACACTAACACAAGCAAGAAAGANNNNCTCTCTCTCTCTCTCTCTCTCTCTCTCTCTCTCTCTCTCCTCTCTCTCTCTCTCTCTCATCAATTCTTAGCAATCTTTGAAAATATTAATTGGTAGAAAAGCACAAATTTTGCTTTAAAAAGACAAAAGTAACTCTTTTCGAATCAACATGAATGGATTGTAAAGGAGTAATTAAGCCTAGATGAAAAGCGATCAAATATACCAACAATTCGATAAAAAAGAACAGGAGGAATAAGTTTCAAACAGTTAACGATACGCGAGGGGTTTAAGGATTGTTACGGGGATGGAGAAAGAGAGCGAATTATATAGGGCCGGTCGTGTGACCCAATCCAGTAAAGTCATAAGATGTTTGTCACTTGTTTTTCTAGATTCTCTTTTTTTTTTCATTTTTCTACTCTATAATACAAAAGTGGCAATCTTACATAGTAATAGTAATATATTTACGTAGCATTTGCTTTTGTTACGCAGTATAACTTTTCTTTTTTCGTAATAAATAGCAAACTTATCTTCATGTGAGCTTTCTACAAGTTTGCTGCTAGCCTGCTTCTATACCTATTTCTAGGATGAATTACAGTTTGAGGGTCCTGATCAATTTAGCTTACTCTCCGTAATTCACCGTGCATCTTACATTTGGTATATATAACTGAACCAACATAATTCATATGTACTTTTACTTTTTAGATTCTATATTTAATTTAGCTCTATATGTATATAAAGACTTAAGCTTTTAATAATGTATTAATTGTCATTGTGCATTGAATACCGAAATTTCATCGTATAATTAAGGATCCTTTATTTTTGCTTTTCTGAAATTCTATGTTTTCTATTATTTAATAACCTAAAAATATTAGTAAAAAAAGTAGCCAATAAAAACAATTCTTATTTTCAACTATTTTATAATCACTCAATAGATCCTAAATTAAAGTTCATTGATTTCTATACGGTAAACAATGTCTAATTTAGTTGTCATTTCTTTTTGTTTTCGTGATATCACTCCTCCTTTTGTACATGACATCCTACCTTTTATTATTTTAGGCAATATGAAAAAGATATCAATGTTATTATGCTATCTTTTTTTTTTCCAAAAATATAACAAGTATTAACTAATGAATGACTCCTAGAATGTTCTTTCTCTAAAAAGTTAAATAAATATTAATGATTGTTCTCTGTTGTAAATCTTTTACTTTTATGTTTTCCTCTTTAATGAATACATTATTAATATAAATGTGAAGATTTTTTTTCTTCAGTAATTTTTTTTTCAAATGGTTACTATTTATTTAATAACAAATATTTATTTTAGCTCCATAACTATGTATTCTTATTGGTACTTTATTTGTTATTTTTCGCTATTATTTGTTTAGAATATACCCTAATTTGTATATTTATTTGACAAAGAAGAAAATAATTGTATTTTGCTAATTTTTTTCTTTATTTCGTGTGCTCTCATTTGGAGTCATAAAATTATGAGTAAGTAATAATGGAATAAATCTGTGAAGATAAAATAATAATCTGCTATTAAATAAATAACAATAGTGGGAAAAAATAACAAGTGAAACAAGAAAAAAATGCATGTTATATCAATAATGGATTAAATAAAGAGGAATCGAGAGAAAATATGAAAGCAAGAAAATCATTCGATATTTCTTTTTTTAAAGAAAGTTGATCAAATTAGCCATTCATTAGTAATCGTTTGTTTACTTTCGAAAACATGACAAGAAAATTGTTGTATTGTATTCCTGTTTTCATGAACATTTGTTATTTAATATGTGCAACTAAATATTTTTAAAAGGGTTAAATTTGGATTTATCGGTAAAAAGAATATAAGATCAATTCCCCTGTTTGTACCTTATATAAATGAAAACAAATTAAACATATGTTGAAATATGACTAGAATTCAGTTTGTCTCATAGTTTAAGCCTTTAGAGCTTATAAATATAGGGTCATAAACTATATTGTACCAATTTGGATTCTTTTTAAATCATTGATCTTGATAAGATTTTTCTCACCCTTTATCCCCAACAATTGGTATAAGAGCAATAATTAAGGTTCAATAGTCAAGATTCAGAAGAGATTTTCATCTGTTGTTCATCTTCTGCTCGAGAACAACTTTATTCCGGTTTGAATCGTGTGATACTAGTTTTTTGATTTTTTGAATCATGTGATACTAATCTCTCGATTTTTTGAAACATGTGATATTAGTTCCTTAACATCGCCTTTAAGAAAAGAAATTGTGGAGTTCGAAAATTTATCTTTCGTTGTTGTTTCCTTTGGTGAAGCCTTGTAGTCTTCAAATTGTGTTATTATTCAAATAGCAAATTATTCCTCGTCAATTTGGTGGTGTTACTTCACAACTTTTGAGGATTATTTCAGCTGACCTGTATGAGTGATTTTGTTTGCATCATATATTTGTGTTTAATAATCTTGTTTTCATGTGATTTCGTCTTTGCCTATGCCAAATCTGCATTAGGTTTTCCACCTTAACCAAAGTCGCATACCAATATGCTTATGCTAGGTTTTGTAGGTTGTCTGTTTAAGAGGAAGTTAGATCCAAGTTTTTTGCTCTTGTGCGAATTAGCAAACCCAAAATTCATTCTAGTTAGTGGATTGACGAGCCTAATTGGAGGCATATCTAGTGGCCTAATGTGTTAGACTCTTATAAGATTTTTTATGCACCAAAAACATCTGTTGTGGGCTTATTTTAGTAAGACATTGTTTTGTTTCAGCTCATTTACAAGATCCTAGTTTTACTCCACCTTAGTTAATTTAGATTTTTTAGTAGGATTTCTTCATTATCTTTTGATTCAATAGCTTCAAAAGACCACTTCAAGGCTATTTTTTTGTCTATTTCTATTTTTCTAATTTTATTGGTTGCTTTTGTTAGTGGTTTCAAGTTCCCTTTTATAGGATGCCTACCACCAAGATTGAGATTGACAAGTTTGATAGTTCGTCAAGTTTCTCCATCTAATAGTGAGGATGTTAGATCTCTTGATGAGAAAAGGCACGAATAATGCCATTATCAGGATGAAGCTCAATAATATGCATGATGCTAGATGGGTAGAATTAGGAGACAAAGCTCTTTCGGTGATTCACATTTATCTCAAAGACAAAGCATTAAGAATATTGTTTCAAAGAAGGTTGATGCCGATACATGATTGAAGTTAGATAGCCTTAATATGATGAAGGCTTTGACTAATAGACATTTGATTCAAGCAACTCTTATACACTCCATGTATGTCTGAAGGTACCTCTCTTAATAAACACATCACAATATTTATTTTGATCATCATCGATTTGGACAAAATCAATGTGAAATTTATGTATACATATGAAGCTTTTCTTTTTGTTATGTTCTTTGTCTCATTCCTATGAGATTTTTAGAAATGCCATAGTTTACAATATAGGGAGTGTTTATTTCGATAGAGTTCATAATAACTTAAGAACAAGGAAAAAATTGATAACAACTTGATTCTATAGGCAGTAGCGCCCGATGAGAATGTCGGATTATTTGTTGGAAGAGGGAAGACCAATTATTAAAGTGATTCCGTAAGTCAATCTAGGATAAATCTCAACACATATCACAACCAGGGTCTAATGATGTGATCACTATTGCAAGTAGAGGAGACATACAACTGTTAAATGTCCCAAATTGAACAAGAAGACACTTGAATTCAATCATAGAGATTTTCATCCTCGAGAATCCAATATGGCTTATTGAAAAGATATGTGATGTTTTATGCATCACTACTATTGACACCACTATTGAGTTTCCTGGTAGGTGGATTTTGGATACAAGAAGACACTGGAATTGGTTTCCTATATACAACCCTATGATGGAATTGTTCTTTTGGGGATGATTGTTTGTGCAAAGTTGAAGGTGTTGGAATCTGATGGGACATTATGACATTCATCATGTGCCCAATTCGAAGATGAGTTTGATCTCTCTTGGTACGTTTGAGGAGCAATGATGCAAATTCAACAATAAAGTTGAGGATAGAGTTCTCAAGGTTTTTAAAGTGTTCTCCTCCTTATGAAGGCTTCCAAGATTGGAACTATGTATTTATTGGAGGGATCCACCATTTTTATTTCACCATGGAATGCCAATCCTATCTCTAGTTCTTGTAATTCAAAGTTGTGGCATTTGAAACTGGTCATATTTCAGAGATGTATTTGTCTCATCTCAATTAGAGAGGTCATTCATCTTGATAGTCCATTCATAAATATGACAAATGCCATCTTTGTATTTTTGGGAAGAGACTTTTCTTTAGCACTACAACTTATAGAGCCAAAGGTATTTGTTCATGTCAACCTTGGGAGCCTTCTCAAGTTCCTCGTAGTGGAAACTGTTCTTGATATTCACTGTCCTTTTTGGATGATTTTGAGAAAGTCTTAGGCACATTTTTGAAAGAGAAGGCAAAGGGGGAGGTGTTTGGTATTTTCAAGCATTGGAAGACTTTTGTTCAAAAGCAAATATCAAGATATTATAGACGGGTGATGGTCTTGAGTTATGAAGATAACAATTCTACTAGTTTGTAGAGAGAACATACTTGGTGGCATCGCATGACTATGTGCACAACTTGGCACATTAGAGTTGCAATGATGAGTAAGATCTAATTTGAAAAAGCTCGTTCTATGCTTCTTTTGTAGGCTAGGCAGAAGCTATCTCTGTAGCGTGTTATTTGGTTAATCGATCACCTATTGCATCCGTGGAGTGGATGACTCTTGAGCAGTTATGCGTGCTAATATGTTCTAAAATTTCACTAGCAAGTGCATTAGTCATATCAAATAATAAAAATGATGATTAGGAGTATCATTCCCACGAGGATTGAATTCTTATCTATCTAACCTCACAAACTAATAGTAAATGACATGGGTTTTGGATAAAATGGATTTCTTAAAATGATAAGATAAGATAAAATTCGAGATAAATTCATTTTTTTTATGACAACAAGCATTGGACCAGGACGAAATAAGATAAGTAGAGCGAAATGATGTTTTATCACAACTCTAATAAAAGTTTAGTTGTATGATGTGAACAATCCATTACAGGAAAATACATGCTAGAAAGTGCATTAGTCGTTCAAGTAATAGAATGTAAAGTGTAAGAGTTGTCGATACCACGAGGAACTAAAGAAAATATCTAATCTCAGAGGTTATTATGAGACAGACATAAGGTTCAAGTTTGGTATGTCTTCAGAAAGTAGAAATAATTAAAATGATTATTCACAATGATAATGAATAATGACTAGGGCCTGAACAAGAATAAAGATGATGAATAAAATTAATACTTTCTCACAGAAATAATTATTCACAAGTTCTGCTCAAGGGTTGACTCTCAAGATGGATTAGGAACACCTATTAATATGACCTTCTGTAACGGATAAATCAACTACCCAGATGACAACAATCCATCAAGTATTCCTTAATGTATCTACTTTTCATATTATAATCACAGGATGCATTCAATATGTCTTCCTAAACTATTAAATCATCCTTAACTGGTTAACCTAACAAACCATACACTATCGAGTCCTTAATAGATCATAGTAGCATGACATGAATTGTATAAAAGATTGACCACACTACACAATTAATTATCAAATGAATAAACTCATAAAACCTAGGCAATCATGTTAAAAAAAGAGAACATAAATTTATAGTCAAAAGTATGAAAAAGTACACAAGTTAAAAACCTAATTAACACTTATTTACAACTCAAAATCATCATAAGATACACACAAATTATATAACATGGTAAAGTTCATCCCAACAAAATATGCAACAAGATAATACTCTTATGGACGTTGAAAAGATACTGAGCAATCTCCTTAACGGGTTGGATTTGTATCCACTCCTCCTCAGCAATTCTTCGAAATAATTCTCTGCTCTCTGATGTTCTAGCTATGATTGACGGCTCCTAGCATCCCTTATCAGGTTGAGACGTTATCCTCTCCTAGATTAGAATTTCCTAGGGTTAGATGATAGTTGCATGTGAACCCTTCGATCAAATATGCTTTATGATCAACGACATAAAAACTCATCCAAATTCTCAGAAGTATGTTGCAATCCAATCTTTAAAGTATCAACCAAATATAAATATTTTTGGCCATCAAATCATATCAAAATCTTGAACATATCAATTTTCGTAACTTGCTAATGGCCCGTGATAGAATATCATTACGCTCCATTACGTCGTGATCTCTCACTACGCTCCATGAACTGCTATGAACGACTCATAATATATTGTAATGGCCCGTTACGATCTAGATGGTCTGAATTGCTGCCGCTATAAAAGTCGTTATGTCATGATCTCTGCCCTTACGACCTAAAATAAACCATCACGACATGTAACATTCTGAGTTGAAGTTGCATTGCCCCTTGTAAAGATTGTAACTTTGCGTGAAGGCACATGATGGTTCTGATTGCTGCTGATCTTCGTTCATTACAGTCTGTGATGTTCCCTAAATGTTAAGTCCATTTCAGCCCTTCCTTAGCCTCCCCATCTGATTTCCTACAAAATAGACACCAACAATAGTAGTTTTTGGAATTAAAATAATATGAAGATGCATTAAAATGTAAGACCTAGACTATGGATTGCTCCTATTCAGGATGTCAATCTCAAAGACCTCGCAAACGATATTCCTCTCCAGGATGCTACTAGATGTGGTATGCAATGCTTTGACTCAAAATATTTCAAAGATCAATTTTAGACTCAAATGAAAATCATAGATCTATCATTCCTCTCCAGGATGCTAACATATCAGGATATCACAAGAATCATCAAAGGCATTAAACATTGCAAAGCATACTCATAAGAAATTAGATAAAATTGAGATTTATATAAAAAAACTAGGGGTTTTCCAGATTTTTTCTCTACAATAAAAATCTCCAAAAATAAAAACTAACTAAATACATGGGGGTTCATCCAGTTGTAGGAATAGGAGAAGAGAATACAACAACAAAATAATATTACAGAATAATTACACCTTCAAATGACGATCACCTTGAAAATTCTGCAGCACTTTGCCTTCTCCTTTTGTGGGCTCTCCCTAGCTTCAAGCATCCCATCAATGAAGGTTTTGAGGGTTATTTATAGTTAGAAGAGTCTTAAGCTTGATGAAATTCGTCCAAGGGAAGATCAGACTTGAAAATAAATCAAGACCGTCAATAAGAACTCAAAACGACCTAAAAAAATTGGAATAAAAATTGTTAACGCGAATTGTTAGGGCCCATGACAAAAGTTTCATGGTCAAGACTGAACATTGGTTTTGAGCGCCGGTTATGTCATGGTCGTGACCAAACATATGTAATTGACCTTCCGGCGCATCACGACCCATAACATAAATATCACGATCGTGACCGAACAATAGCACTGAGTCTCCATATACGTCACAACCTATGACAAAAATATCACGGTCGTGACCTAACGATATCTACTCCTATTGATGTGTCACGGCCTGTACGTTGATTTGCCAAGTCGTGACTGAACAATTAAAATTCCTCTCAAAGTGTCACGACTGTGACTAAAGCTTTTCAGTTACCATCTTGAAGTCACAGCCTATAACAATCTTGTCATGGTTGTGACCAAAGCAATGTTCTTTGTCTTGTTGATATCACGGCCCATGAAAAACTTATCACGGCTGTGATCAAAGCTCTGATTCTTGTTCTATTTGAACTCCGATTGATCCCCGATTCTGATGGTCTTTCTCCTTCTTGCTGGGAACTGCCTTGACACATAAAAATACTAGTTATGTAGACTCTTATTCTGAAAAATAAAAAAGAAGTAAAATAGAGACTAAAGTGATGCATATGATAACAAAATGCATGAAAAATGCAATGAATATGGTACGAAAAACATGACTAATTTGCTACACATCAATTGTATGTACAATATTATATTATAAAAGTTTCTTATTGATTGCCTTCTTGAATGATGCATGCCTTATTTAACATATCTCTGAACTAATTAGTGGTGACACATAAACGATGTGCTATTAACTTGTGCGCTATTACTTGTTCACATTGTTGTTTCTACATTTTTTTCAAATCAATGTCTTATTGGATCACACAAGTTGATAGCCTAGTCAGGTTGTAACATTCTTGTGGAGGCAAGTTATATAAGAGATATATGTCTCTCGACATCTTTTGTAGAAAATCTTTTGTCTCTCATTTTCTTTTGTTAGGATTATAAGAGTGATTTATGTATATGATGTAAAAATAACTTTTGTTCCTTGTAACGATAGTATTTTGTATAACGTGAACCCTAAGTAGGGTGTAGTTGCTTCGAATGATCAAATATAAATCATCAATGAATGTTTTTTTTGTGAGTATATTACTTTTATATATTAATTATAATAAACTTAAGTGTGTGGTTTTGTTATTCCCATGAAGATATTTAACTAAATTATACCAAGTTTCCAAAATCCTATTTGATTGTCTATGATACGTCACGATTTACTAGTTAAATCAAGGTTTAAGCCACAACATCTTTGCGCGTGGACAGATGCTCTCGCCTCACCCGTGGACATCACCATCGGCCAAGCATCAGCATAAGCGTGCCTTATGCATGGCTGGCATGACATGGATGCATGGCGCCAAATGGGTGACAGGTGTGTGTTGCTTTGTAGATTAGGCATTGCATGGGCATGATGCCATACGAGCAAGACATTAAGGGCGTGCACCATTGCTTGGTGATGCGTAAAATCCAGCATTGCAAAAGAAAAGCCAGCAAGTATACTGATTGCGCACAAGTAATATAGAAGATGAGAAGGGATATCATTCCCACGAGGATTGTTGTGAATTATCTTAATCAATTCTAAGATGATTTGGGAGAATAAGTTTAATGAATGCTTATTTATATGTTCAGAACAAAAACTAAGAAAATAATTAGAAGAAGAAGTATAGATGTAATAATTGACTAGGTGAATTCAAGAGATGGAGAATGCAGGGGTTTGTTCACCACTAAGTC
>LTAE01011122.1:0-14597 GCA_001647135.1 Pontederia paniculata
GATAACACATGGGTTATGAGTTTTCAACTTACCGAGCTTTGGTTTGCTCATATTGTGTTTTTATATTTTTTTTCAGAAGTAGACCAGTTCCGAGGCTGTGCTTGCGATCCTATGTCAGGATTAGAAGCACTTTTGGATAGGAGGTATAGATGAGACTTGTGTCTCCTATGTTTCTTTTGGAAGAACTTGAGAGCCATTTTGTATGTGTAATATAAAAGAAAAGAGTTGGTTGTAATATTTGAATCTTGACTTGTATGTTAAAAAGTAAATAGTGCACTGGCTCTAAATGATCAATAAAAAGCTTGCATGGTTTGAACACTTTCTATTATAATACTCTTGAATTAATAGCACGTTTCCGCAATTTTACTTGATCGTCCATGATATATTACGATCTGTGGAATAAACCAAGGTTTAAACTGGGGTCGTGACGATTAATCGAATCATCATAACATGTGAGATAAGATGACCATGATGATTGGTGAAACAACCCGCTTATGGATGATAAAGTATTAGCTCTACACGGAGTCAAACGAGGCTGATTTTGACAACTGAATTAACACGTGGCATCTTCTGATTGGAGATAAAGCGCCGTGTTGAGTTTGAACATGTCTTGGACACGGACATAGCTTATGTGGATAGAGCACGAGCCGTTTTTGTGAATAGCAAAGTCCATGTTGAATGAGCAAGTTGAGTCTTCGATAACGTCGACCAACACGGCTCGTTTTTGTTGTTGGCATAGTCCATGTTTCTTGAATCTTTTGTACCAACTATTTTTTCTTTCTGAATTTTCTCATAGATTTGACTTTTTTTACCCTGAAATTTCACCAACAAATACACTTGGGTAGTAGTTTCTGACTAATAAATAAAATGTGAACAAATCTAATGTAAATAATGCATGAACTGATTCAGAATACTAAGAAAATTATATGAATGAGATGCGTGTAACATGTATATTTTGCTCGTATCAAATATCTCCAAACTTGAACATTGCTTCTCCTTAAGCAAAAATTTAAGACAAAACTCAAGAATCAATAAGGATCCGTCATAACTTCCATTCGACTAACCAATATTTTCCTCCTACTATTCTTTTACACAACCATCATGAGAGTATCTATCCACAAACCAAGAAATCCCAACTTTGTAGAAGTTTTGAACTCTGACATATTTAAATATATCTAAACCAACTCCATAAAAATAAAACACTGTCAATCATATAATAGTATTAGTGTTGAAAAATCTTTGTGCTGACTTTCAAAATTTTCAATCATTTTCTTCATTGTAAGTCCAATTTTGAACTAAGTTTGTGATTTGAATACTTCAGTGCTTCTCCATATTGCACAAGGTGGTCCATGTATCAGGCTTTCAATCGGCGAATCCCAAACCAGTTGGCCTTAGGTCACCAAGCGTAAACCCTTATGGATCTAATTACCTGAACACACCAAGGTTCTAGATAACACCTTTGTACCTTCTCAACAACTTTGTGCAATTCATTTTTTTTATTTTTTTTCAAAATTTTCCACACTTAGACTTTTTCATAATATTATTTTCTTCGCACTTATTTTTTTCAAATATGCATAAGATAAATAATTACTTAATGCGTTCAATAAAAATGCAACTATAATCAAAACTAAATAAAATAAAATGAAAGTTAGCTGAAAAAAAATGTAGTACTCAGATCATAATTCTACTTGGAAACATTCTGATTTCCGTAAACCCTATATTAAGGCGACAATCGATAAAAAGAACAATAGTCGGATTTCATAAATTAGAAAAGTGTTTAAAAGTCAATACTACAAGGACATTCAAGGGTTAGCAAGTTAGTTAATTTGACACGAGATAGTGCTTTTTTTTCAAATGCAACAAAAACATAATGCAATACAAAAGCAAACATGCAACTAATGCAAATAACAAAATGCTTGACTCATTGTTGTCCCCAAGATTTAAATCAAACATTGTCCTCATTGTTGAGAAGCTTTGAGAGACAACAACATGATAACATAATGCAACAACCAATGCAAACTCAACAGAAAGAAAAGAAGAAAAAGAACAAATACGACCTAAGTGATCACTGTGGTGGATGCAGCGGTGGCATGAGCAATCCCGTCTCGTAGTATCACTGATTGAAATGGTAGTCATGCTGGCATTGTACCATCATCTCCAATCGGTCAAGGCGTTGTTGATCCTCCTCTAGGCCGCGATAGTCCTTCTTCATGAATCATTCCATATAATCATGGAAACTCATAGTAGTCCGGTGATAGTTAGCCTGATCAGCTGTCTCATCCCCTTCAAAGGGATCTATAGAGCAGCAAAGTCGAAGGTGTATGCTGATGTATATCCAATATGAGGCCCATAGGCATAGCTGAGTGGCATGAGCTGCTTTGGAATATTTGAAGTTGGGACGGTCTCCTTGGGCATCTGGTAACTGGGCTCAGCATATGAGAGTCCCTCCTCCATAGGCTGTGAGTTGTGATGGATCCTCGGGCTCCACATCTACAATTAGGGACATAAAGTACAGCTAGTTCGCACAATCAAATACTGTGATTCATGCCCTATTGCTGCAGGCGACATTCTTAGAGCGGCCCCTGAAGATATAGTATGGATCTCCCTAGATCATAGTGACCAGCTTCATATGTATGATCTTGATGTGGTCGATCAAAGTTGATATCAATGGTAGCACATATGCAAGGTAGAGGCGACAATGCTAGGCGATAGGCATCAGGAGGTCGCCGATGATGATAGTACCCTTTGTCTTCTTGGCGAACTTCGCCATATTGAAGGTCAAGAATGCTACAATGTTCACTTGTTTTCCTTCCAACATTGCCAACATAAGGAATAACCGATGGTGTTGACTGCCTCGTCGTTGTCGTTGCAACCGCAGATAGTGCTAGATAGAATCCGATGGACATATCGTAGTGTGGGATTTTGGATCATACTCGCCTTAGTACGAGCCAACTACAATGGTCCTCTCTAGTAATCACTCTCTAAAAGGACGGGGCACTGAAATATGTATGCTTGGCACTGTGGTCCAGCTCAGGAAATTTGTAGATAGAGTTTAATTGCTTTGGGGTAAGACAAAACTCTTGGTTGTACATCTTGAAAGTGATGTTGGGAGTCTCTTGTCTGAACTACTCATTGTATGGCCTCGTCCGGTCAATATTGTGCATCTCAAAAGAGCTCAGGAACTCGTAAGTGAGTTTGTTGTAGGTCGGTCACTTCTTCGAAAAAAACTATGCCATGCCAATATGTTCAAAGAGTGTGAGCACCTCGTCATAAATCCCAATTTGACGCATAGTGTCTGGGTAAGCGTACTTTGTGGAGACTATTTGTAGCTTGCCAACTTTCCAATAGATGCATTCCTTCTCCCAATCGAGGTACTACAAATGGACTGGCTTTGGGACCATGTAAGGTTCAGGTAATTGTGCTCGGGCCTCTTCTTTCATGACTTCAGGAGTTCTACATTGGGGAGGCATATTTGAGGAAGGACGATAGAAAAATGGCCCGCGATGAGAGGAGAAACTGGTCATTTTGAGGTACAAATATCGCTAGCAGAAACGTCCTATTTCTAGTGTGAACATAGGTCGCGTGAGGAGAGAGAAAGAATGACAAAGAAGAGAAGTTGATGTCGGTATGACGCGGTCGACATTGATTGTACAAAGATACTGGCGTCGGAGAAGGATGCCACACACGTGCTATAAAGGGTTTGACGCGGGCAGCGAAACATGGCTAGTTGAGCGTTGACGTTGTCGGAGAGGACGAGGGGTTTCGATCATTTTAGAGAGAGAAAGAGGGCCACCAACGTCGGATCATAGGTCAAACTCTAGTGGTGTTCGGCCTAATGCAGTGTCGGAGTCGGAGGTGAAGCGCGGGCAGCGGAGTTGTAGAAGATGGGATGCAAGCCCGTTTATGCTAGACACGGGCCACACTATTAATGTAGTGAAGAATGGCGTCGGAGGAGATGACCAGATGCGACTTGTCGAAGCTGGACGTGGCTAGTGTCAAAGAAGCTCGTCGGTGTTAGATGTAGCAGGATGGTGCAACCGAGTTGTTGAGAGAGAAAAATGAGACACGAGCAGTGGATTTTGTGAAAATGACTTGCGACATGGTCCATTCTTATAGAGGATTCCTGCATCTTTAAATGGTGGTAGGTGATAGGTGGCACAAAGATTGAGGAAGTGGCTCGTGTTTGGTAGGAATCTGTACTGTCATGTGTGCACCCGGATTCTAAAATGGTGGACAAGACCGTTCGCTGATCGCGTTTAATGTTCTGACACAGTCTGTTTTACTTAGTGATGCGGTCCATTTTGAAAGATGGGTAACGGTTGGCGTGCGGATCATGGGATTTAAGACATCATGTGCGCCATTTCCCAAAACGTTGATAGGCACATTAATCATGTCGATGAACCATCACGCGTCTACAGGGAGTCCAAGGCGTTGAACAACAAGGTATGTAAGTGTCGTGACACAATTCGTTTTGTCATGCGATGCGATCCAGTTTAGTGGATGTTGAACACATGCTGTCATAGTCCGTTACCAGAAACTACACAAACTATTTCAAGTTTTAAAAGATGTATTTCCCTGCATGGAACATGGCCCATGTTGTGATGGATGCAGGCTATTTTCTAGACCAAAATTTTGACTCCACCTGAAGGAACTAAATAGAAAATAAAAGAAAAAGGGTTAGGCAGTATAGTTCTAAGTTATAGTCATTAGCTTGACTTTGTCTCGCCTATTCTAAGGCTCATGCACTAATTTCTCTTTAGTATTATCAAATGTGTCTCCCTCTAGGGCA
Organism: Pontederia paniculata; assembly: GCA_001647135.1. Taxonomy (NCBI): domain Eukaryota; kingdom Viridiplantae; phylum Streptophyta; class Magnoliopsida; order Commelinales; family Pontederiaceae; genus Pontederia; species Pontederia paniculata. Next base: position 4,790 of record LTAE01011122.1, read on the forward strand.
TATGAATCCATCATTACTTCTAGGATAACCTCCTCAATCTCATCACCAAGATCCTTATCAATTGTATCCAAAGAGAACAAGATAAATTTATTGTATGTTTTAGAGAATTTGAAATATTGAAACACGATTAGTCATTGTTTACTCTAAGAGTGATTTGACCTTTTTATACATCAATGAGTTTGTTCCCAATGGCCAAGAAAAGTCTCCCCAATTGATAGGTTCTTTAGGTTCAGACTCCATGTCCAAAATGATAAAATATGTTGGGAAGACAAATTTATCAACTTTGACTAGTACGTCATCAAACAATCCCCTGGGTCTCTTAATAGAATTGGTCAGCAAATTGAAGCGAAACAAATGTTTCTTTAAGTTCTGCATGGCCAAGTTTCAAGAATATAGAGTAGGGCATCATATTGATACTGACACCTAAATCACATAAGGCCTTGGAGTAGGAGAAATTCCCTATAGTACATGGGATAGTGAAACTCCCAGGGTCCTTCTATTTGATAGATAATTCTCCCATACAGATAGCACAACACTGAGGTACCCTGGTCAATCCAGTTGCCTCAACCTTTCTTTTATTTGAGAACATATCCTTCATAAACTTTGCATAGGTAGACATTTGTTTCAAGGCTTCATGAAAGAGAGTATTAATGTGAATCTCCTTAAATATCTCCGAAAATTGAGCGAATTGTTTGTCTAATTGTTCTTGGTAATATTTTTGGGGGAAAAGAAAGATTTCTAGGCTTTTCTATAACAATAAACTCCTTTATTTTATCTTTCTTCTTCTGGGGTTCTATGGGAGAAATCTCATCAGGATCCTCTAAATACAGCAAGTGGAGGTCAAGGGGTGGTTTTCTTTGGTTCAGGTAGTTCCTTGCCACTCTTCAGGGTTATGGCTTTAGCTTCCTCCCTTGAGTTCTTTTTATGTATTACTGGGGAGGGCTTCTGGTTGTCTTCCATCAATGATGTTTGCCAGTTGTCCAACTTGGTTTTCTAAGTTTCTAATAGATGTTTCCTTATTTGACGAATTAATGAGTTCTTTATAAGCACATAAAACAAGAATGAGTAGATTTGTAGAAAAAGTTGATGAGAAGACTTTTCAAGTCAAAGGAGAAGCATATAATCAAATACGTTGATCTGATAGCAATAAAGGTCGTAGCCATGGTTGAGATGGATTCTCTGGAAGAGGCCATGATAGTGGAAAAAATGTGGCAAAGTAACCAAAAGGAACAACAATCAAAATTATAGGAGCAAAATTCAATGTTATCATTATAAGAAGTATGGGCAGATTAAGAAAATTATTGGAGTAAAACAAAGCAAGCAAATTTTGTTGAAGAAAAAAGAAGAATATAAATTGTTTATGACCTATTTATTCTAATGCTGATGTAACTGAAGTCTAATTATTAGACAATTATTGTTTTAGTCATATGATTTGAATGAGATCAATGTTTAATGTGCTTGATGAATCAAAGAAATGACAACTCAGATTTGGAGATGGTAGTTAAACATGTGCAACTTGAAGGTGACGATACAATTGCTATTCAACAAAATGATGGTAAATAAAAATTTCGTCATGTTTTTTTCATATTCTTAGTTTGAAGAACAATTTGTTAAGCATTAAAAAATTAATGGAAAGTGGTTATTTTATATTATTTGGTGATGAAGTATTTTTTATTAAGGATAATAAATCTGGACAACTTATTGCAAATGTTCCTATTTCAAAAAATCATATGTTTTCACTTGATTTTTTAAATGTTTGTGCATTTTGAGTTCATCAAATATTTGAGTCTCAACTTTGACATTTGTCATATGGTCATCTAAACATCAACGAATTGAAATTGTTGTCGTGATTAAATATGATTGTTAATTTTCCTGAAATTGACTCTTTTGATGATGTATATGAGGGGTGCATATTTGGAAAACAATGCAAAATATCATTTCCGACAAGAAAATCTCACAGAGCAAAGTATCCTCTTGAAATTATTCATGTTGCTTTATGTGATCCTATGCAAACAAAGTCTTTTGGTGGAAGTCAATATTTTACATTATTTATCAAAGACTATTTCACATGAATTGAGTATATTTTCTGAAGCAAAAATAGAAAGTTTTGATATATTCAAAAAAATTAAGGCTCTTGTGGAAAATGAATGAGGGTATTATTATAGATTCTTTGCACGAATAGTGTTGGTGATTGTTTGTCAAAATAATTTAATTTTTTTTGTGAAGAATAGGATATTCAAAATCAACTTATAACTCCATATACACCACAATAAAATAGTGTTGTCGAACAAAAAAATTGAACTATTGTGGAGATGATAATAAGCTTATTAAAGGAGAAGAGTCTTCTAAATATTTTATGGGTTGATAGAACCAAAACTGCAGTATATCTGCTAAATATTTCTCAACCAAAATGATGCAAAATCAAACTCCCTATGAAGCATGAAAAGGTAAAAAACCAACGGTAAGCCACTTGAAGATTTTTGGATGCATTCCATATGCTTTGAATAATTTTGAAAATTTTCAAAAACTTGATGATGAGTCTAAAAAATACATATTGTTGATTATTCTCTTCAATCTAAATCTTATCATTTATACAACCATTATACTAACAAAATAATTATTAGAAGAAATATTGTATTTGACGAGAGAAATAGTTGGAAATGGGATGATGAAAAGAACATTGATGTGACTAATTTTCAAATTGAGTTTCTTGTAGAACTTGGAGAAAAAAATGTTCTAGCACTTCATCCAACAAGCAATCCATCTTGCTTAGAAAATGCATCTCTTAATAACACCTCACCAAAAAGGTTTTTCTCTTTACAAGAAACATATGTTTTTGGTCAATTTGATCTGTTATTTCAGATTCGACTTGTTTGGAAGAAGCAATGAAGAAAGAAGAATTGTGCAATGTGATGAAAGAAGAAATGATTTCTATTGAAAGAAATTAAACAAGGAAGCTAGTTGATTTGCCTCACAATGAAAAATGTGATTGGCTTGAAATGAGTGTTTAAAACTAAGTATCATGTATATGGGAGCATTCAAAAATACAAAGTAAGGCTTGTCGCAAAGGGTTATGCACAACAATAAGGTATCAATTTTAAAGAAATTTTCTCTTTAGCTTTAGCAGCATAATTACAATGTTTTGTTTATCAACTTGATACAAAATCAACATTTTTAAATGGTGACTTGAGTGAAGAAGTTTATGTCCAACAGTTTGAATATTTTATTATTAGTGGCAAGGAAGACAAGATCTATAAATGAAGAAAGACTCTATATTGATTGTATCAAGCTATCGTGTATGGTATACTAAGATTGATTCTTTTTTCATTGAAAATGACTTTCGCCAAAAGGAAATTGAGTCACTTTATTTGAAAGAAAAGGGTCCGAATTTATTATAGTCCGACTTTATGTCGATGATATACTTTATATGAGATATTCTCAATTAGTTGTAGATGATTTTAAAACATGTATGATGGTGAATTTTGATATGATTGACTTAAGCCTATTGAACTATTTTCTTGAATTAGAAGTGAAGCAAAGAAATGACTGGATATTCATTTCTCAAAGAAATATGATAATGATCTTATTACTAGGTTTAATATGTTGAATTGTAAAGTTGATGCTATTCCTATAAATGTAAATGAAAATTTTAGATTTGATGATGGTATATGTAAATACCGAAGAAAGAACATTTAAAAATTTAATTGGTAGATTAATATATTTGACTCATACAAAGTCAGACATCTCTTTACCTATTAGTGTTGTATTCAGATTTATGCATTCACCATCAAACTATACACCCGTTGTAATCATTTTCCTGCTTTAATGAAAACTAGTCATTTCTCTTGAGATCATTGATGTTTTCTGGTATGCATGCCTCAATAGCGAAATTGACACTCTGCATTGTGACCAAGCGCACCAAGACGTCCTATGTGTAGAGGAGGCCTCCATCTTGAAGCCAAGATAAGCATTTGCCAACTTCGGTGCCCTATGACCCATCGAAACATTGACGCTTAAGTGCATGCTCAAGCGCCGCCACTCAAGACTCTCCGCACGACACCACTTTGCGGCCTTATCATGCTCCAAGACTTTCGTTGCTAATTCGCTCAAAATCCACTCATTCAGGCTTGTGTAGACACTGTCCGCACAAATGCCCCGTGACAAGTGGTATCATCTTAAGCAACCAAGCATATTTTATGCTATAATGTTGTGACTGTAGATTTTGGTATTTGGTACTTTGAAGTCTCTAACTTTATATTATTTGGCTTTACTGATATCGAATGGGTAGAATCTTTGAATGATTGAAAAATTATTTTAGAAAATATTTTAATCCTTGGATCTAATGCAATATCATGGTGTTCAAAGAAGCAAGCAACGATAACTCACTTATCTTATGAAGCAAAGTACATTGTTACACCATCGATTGTTTGTCAAAAAGTTATATAATTAAGAAGACTCTTGCTGGATCTTCATCAACAACAAAGTGAAGCAATAACTATTTTTTTTTATAATAAATCAACAATAGCAATGACCAAGAATCCAATTCTACATGGATGAATAAAACATATTGTGATATGTAATCGCTTCATTCATAATTTGATTGAAGATGAGCAAATTAAGTTAGAATTTTGTGACACAGATGAACAAATGAAAAAAATATTTCACGAAAACTCTTCCTGTGTGTAAGTCCATTTTTTCACATAATTACTCGAGTTTGCAACATTAAATCGAGGGGAGTGTTAAAATGTGATTTAAAATATAGCCCGCATATGCTCCAATATTATGTTATGGTGTAAGATTGTGTTAGTAGTGTTGTTAGTGGTAGTAGTGATGTGTAACATGTTCTATTAGTAGTTATAGTCTAATATCCAAGTTTTTCCCACTTTTTTTACTACTATCTCCATGTTCTTGCTTTGCATTTTCTCACATTGTATGTCTATTTAGAGGTCCCTTTATTTCATATTTGAAGCATCAATTACTATATTGATCTTCTTTTATTCAATTGTTCTTTGACTCTACTTTTTTAATTGTTTTCCTATTGGTTTATGGTCTCCAACATAAATAAACGATGTGTGTGTGTGTGTGTGAGAGAGAGAGAGAGCATTTATGTGGGTAGCTATACAACATTTGTTGGCAATACCAATAAAGAGAGTATATTTAAAATAAAATATTATTGATAAATAGCGTATGCACACGCAAGGTTATCAAAAACTAGTTTTAATACTAAACTTACGTTTTTACGTTTCTAAGGTCCCAAAATGTGTTGACTCGGCCTAAAAACGGAAATAGGGGTGAAAACGGACCTAGATACATTTTAACTCGGAAAAATCGTATAGAAGAAGATATTCAGGTTCAACACCATTTATTGTTTATTTTCAAAATTTGGACAAAGGAAAGAGCCATCACACTAGTTACGATTCACCATAGTCGGATCAATATGGCTATAGGTCAACCGTAGTTAGATATTATGAACGCATGCAATTCAAGGACATATGTAATGGTGAGCCACGATACTTAGTGTGCACGTAGCACACTTCTTCAGGCCAAGCCAAATTGACTCATCTTTATAGCAATTTGATTCAACTTTAGCGATTAATGATGGAGATTGTAACACATCTGATTTAGTTGTAGTGACACATGTTTGGGCCATAGTGAGGTGGGTTCCATCATAATGGTTGGTGGTAGTTGTAAGGGTATACAACACTACAAGAAAAGTAGTAATTAACGAGCGAAATTTTGCTCGCTAATTACTCGCTAAATTTAACTCATTAATATTTTTCCTTTTTTGCGAGAAAAAAATTGCTCGCAAAATAATCATCAATTTGTTCGCTACATTTAACTTATAATAAAAATATCTTTTTTTTCCTTTTTTTTGCAGATAGATGTTTGTTCACTAATTGTATGTTAGGTAAACCCCAATTGGACGTTGATTTGCTTGGAAATGTCTGATTTTATTTTAAATTGTTGCTTAAAGATTGCTGGCCTTTTGCTCACAAACAGCGAGCAAATTAGTGACGAAATCTTGCTCGCTAAAGTTTGATTGAAAAATTGTGTTTTTCTTGTAGTGAAATGATTTAATTAGGGTTTTGAAGGAGAAGGTTGATTTATTGGGAGAATTTTGGCTGTTACAATATATGCTTGTAGGTTTGAAAATATTTTGTATTTGAATTAGTGTTTAATGAATTTGGATGTTTGAACTTTCTATTTTTTTGAATTCAATGTAATTTCTCCTTCTATTTTACTTTTCACCTCTCTTCATTATGAGTAGCTAATCATTTTTATTTTAGGATTAGATGAAATTTGGAGTTAAGAGCTTAGGTAAATAATATACATGTATTATGACTTTTCTTCTTAGTGAATAAAATGACAAACCTACATAGGATTAGCTACCTAATTTAGATTAATCTTGATCGTCGAGTGATGAAAATCATATCGAGTAAATAGTAACTTTACTAGTAATCTCTAGAAACAAAACTATATTATATTGTTATGTGGACTTATGCACTAAATGCAATTAGGACATTGATGTAGATGCATAAAAATATCTTCTCTTAGGCTAATTAGGATTGTATTACTTTGAAAGAGGAACTTATGAATGTCGAGTTTGAACAATGCATGATAAGTTATCAGCCTAAGCATTTATTACACTGAATGAATTCAAAATAATAAAACATTCATCTCATATAGATTTTCATATCACTTATATCTTGACTTCTTTAGTATAGTATTCATCTTAATTAGTGTCTATTGATAGTGATAACATTTTCACATCTAATATTAATTATTTAGATAACACATTTAAATATATAATTTTAATATTTTGGAATTTTCTTTATGAGATCGATATTTATATTACTAGGTAAGACTCCATATGTTTGTATGAATCTTGTCAATTAACTAACATGCTCTTTGTTCTATCAAGCCCCTAATCATATCTCATGTTAAGTTCCCAGCAATGATTATTCCTCAACATCAACATTTATGTGAATATATGCATCTAAATGTCCACATTCATGTGAAAAAGAGGAATTAATGAATGACTATATAAATCGATCTAAAATTATACATACATAACATACATACATACATACATACATACATACATACGTACAAAAATATACATATATGTTCCGAGCAATGATTATTCCTCAACATCAACATTTATGTGAATATATGCATCTAAATGTCCGCACTCATGTGAAAAAGAGGAATTAATGAATGACTACATAAATCGATCTAAAATTATATATATGTACATATATACATATACATATATATATATATATATATATATATATATTAATTAAAAACTTTCCAGAAGAAATGTTTTTATTTGCCAATTGCTATAAGTGTATGATCATTTTACTCTCAATCACATTGATAGTTTTCTTATCCCTAACATGATCATAATTATACTCCATATACTTAATCTCAATCACATATACAGTATTCTTATCTCTCAAAATTCAATGATAATTATATTTCATAATTTACCAATCATTTATTAAATGCATTTATTTAACTACTCAAGAAATTAGGTAAATTGTTTCACAAAATTCATATAATGTGAAAAGGCCTCATGAAGGAATATAGCGTTCAATGATATTTGGCAACTTATTATACGACCTTGTGAGCAAGTCATGTAACACATGCTCACTGAGAAAAATAAAATAAATAATGAGGCCACGTGCATTTTCCAACCCTGGTGCAAGTCAGCATTATGAGGCACATTGTGGCTGGCCATGCAAGCATGCAAATGCACGGGAGGTAGTTCCAATGATTATTGTTTCAAATTTCCAAGATTCAAAGTCCAATTTGGAATGCCGTAGATTACCAAATTGGCTTGGCATGCAGTATGGCGCCTCAAGGATTGACATATTTTCCTTTGGAAAAGAGAACAAGTATAATAATAATAATAATAATAATAATAATAATAATAATAATAATAATAATAATAATAATAATAATAAATGGTAAGTAAAGTTATATTAATGTGTATACATTGAATTATTTTTTATTCTCAAGTCGTAATTATGTACCATTGCATCAAAATCTTATATGCGACGTGTTTATTTATTTATTGTATTTCAAAAGCAATTGTTTTTTTTTCTTCTAGCAAGAAGGCTAAGAAAAAACTCAAATTTAAAACCTTATTGGTGGAAAATATAACAAATTATTTTACAATCAAAATAATGTGCGGTGCACGTACCAAGTTCATTTTCTTTAATATTAGCTAATTAGTTACCTTTTAAAAAGGTTCTTAATTTGAATGAGACCATATTTTTTAGATAAGTTGTATGAGATCATCGTTTTTAACTATGAATTGACCTCGATCAGGGATGCCTTTAATTAGTTAAATTTTCCTCCGTGCATGCATGGAACAATTTGGGAAAAAAATTCATGGAAGAAGCTCAAGAAGAAAAGATGAAAATTTGTTGAAAATTTAATAAGACCTGGCCAAGATTGAGTGTACAGTCTAAAACTAAAAGCAAGCCCAGTGACAACAACTCATGGATCAAATGGCCAAATTTCCAATAGAACACACAGTTCAACCACATCTGTCTAAAAAATACAACAAAAAATAATATATGAATGCAAATAAATTTTTAGAAAACAAATCCTTTAAAACATGAATTCAAATAAAATACTTTTATTTTCACGTGTTTACTTTGATATATGACAATATATGAATGAAGTTGATTTAAAATAAAATAAAATGTGATTTTGTAAAAGAAAAAATGAATTCTCATTTTGAAAGGAGTCAGTGGATTTTTTAATTATAGCTTTATTTTTATTAATAAAAAATTATCTTTTCGACTAACTACTTTTAAATCACTAAACACTAAAAATAATAAAATTATTTTTTCAAGAAAATAATTTCATTAAAGCAAATAGAGCATTAATATTTGAAGTTTTACGTGTTTTTGTTTCTATTTTTTCTTTTGCCTTTCGTCCCCTCTTAAAAGTTAAAAACTATTTGAGAGATTTTCAGATTTATATTAAATTATATGAATTTATACATGTTATATGTATTTTCATTTTTTTAAAATAACCTGTTATTTTTTCTTCATAATTTCATCTTTCTAAATTTTCATTTTCTTCTTCTTTTTCTCATTCTTTTCACCCCCTGCATCTGTATATTTTTTCGCCTATTTTCCTCCCCTTTTCTAGTGATTAGATTTTACTTTGAATTTTAAAACAAAAAATAAGAAACATATTAAACTAGTTAAACTTATTTAACCGGGGTTAATCAGTTCAATCCGATGTTTCTTCCATTCAGATTTTAAGGTAAAATCGAACCAGATTAGCTACTCATTCGTGTTAAGTCGGTCGGTTCGGTCCATTTTCGAAACCTCACATATGTGACTAATTTAAAGAAAATATTGAGATTTTGCAATTCATCAAACCCCAAAGAATATGTCCATGTATATTTACACCTTTAGCATCGCGCGATACTTAATTTCTTATGATGTTAATTAAAGGGACAACAGCTGCTTAAATGGGGGTGTCATGATCTCACATTAACAAATCCATCTATTATTAATGGTCCCAAGCTCCCTCCACATGTTACAAATAATTAAGCTTGGGGAATGAGTGGGACATCCCTTAATTACGATGTACCAACCCTTCTTGCATGTTGATTTGCTTTGTACGTGACTTCCAAATCCAAAGGATTTCCATGCATGGTGGGTCTGTGCGTGTATGTACGTACGATCATTCTTCTCATTCCGATAATAATAATAATAATAATAATAATAATAATAATAATAATAATAATAATAATAATAATAATAATAATAATAATAAT
>LTAE01011123.1:0-15739 GCA_001647135.1 Pontederia paniculata
GGTCATGAGCTTATATGTAGCATCCTCCCTTATCATTCACGACGCGTTTTAAATTCGTGCGGACCATATGGGTCCAAAACGAACAATATCTTGAATGACATCGGGGGTGTTACAATGACATTTCACTTTTCCTTATATTTGAAATAAAAAGAAATGCAACAAAAATTAATTAATTACTCAAGCAAGTTATGAGAAATTTTGATATTATACATGATTCTAAATGGTGTTTATGGAAGAAGAAAAAATAAAATTGAGTTCTGAGTTGAAACGTCGTACTTTGCCTTACAATTGAGGTTTTGTCCATGAATATCTTCTCTATAGGCAGCAAAAAAAAAAGAACAGGAATAGAAGGAAAGCAAAAAAAGAAAAGAAAATTTTAAATAGGAAAACAACAAAAAGAAAGTTTAAAAGGGAGGTGATGATAGAGGTGGATGTGCATCCAATATCAAGCAAATTCTTGTTGAGAATTCTAAGTTACGTAATAGTTTGATCTAAACCAAGGTTTCAATGAGTTTCACTTCTAAACATTTATAGTTAGAAAGAACTCACTATAATAAGTTATGATCTTGTTCCCACTAATTCCACCCATTAAATGCCGCCAAAGCTTAAATTGTTGGTGGTTATGGTAAATTGAGCGGTTGCTTGATTAATTTTCCAAAGGTTTTTTTGTTTGATTTCCTTTGCATTTATTTTGAAAATTAAGCTAGATATCACGATGAATTTTGTTTAGAAATTTGATGTTTAACTCGAGAGTAGACTAAGAAGATACCTAACTATCATTGACATGCATTTTCTTTGTAATTGATGAACGACAACAAAGTATACTCCAATCACAATTGTCAACTTCAACACTTGATCCAATGCATTTTTCGGACATTTTCTTTCTAATTAGTGGATTTTGCAGCTTGACCTATCAATTTGAAGCTTCTCTCCCAAATTTGTTTTTTGATGCGAAGAATCCAACAATAACAAAATGTCAGCAAGTATACTAATAACACAAGTAATAAAGTTAGAAGAAAGAATTATTATTCCCACGATTATTGATGTGATTAAATTCATTAAAATTCAAAGTGATAAGAGGAAAAAAATCTAAGTTGTAACAAAAATCAGTTTTTATCTAAATAACATAAAATCAAAAGATTAATCAAATGAGGGAGGATAAGATAAGATCATATAATGTTTGAAATTTTAGAAATTTTATTTTACCACTATGCTAGATTGAATTCAAATTATGAATAGATTATTGTAATGATGGAGTAAGATTTGTCTAAGTTGTGACTTACTAAACAAATGCATTACATCTAATAAAATTCACCATAAATTAATCTTAACCTAAAATGGATGAACGTGCAACTTTTAAATTGTTGACCACTTAAGTAAGTCCAATCAACATGTCACGTAATCTAAATTCTCAAATAGTAATCTAAGTTACGACATGAACTGACTTAACTTATTTTTAATTATTAGTTATCATATGCTTAGAAAGATGAAACTAATTACATTAAACAATCAATAATCAATTTTATAATTATCACACACTAAAAAAAATTAATGAAAAATATCCATGTTCTAAAAAGAAGTAATAAAATCCAATATAACATATAATTCAACACATTTTCTCATACAAAAGTACTTCATAATGTAAAAGTTAAACAATAAAACATAGAGGAAGTAGTTAAACCAAAAATAAGATTAAGATTTGAACTTCAACAATATGATCAATAGCATGGCCTTCCTAAATTCACCGCATTCATGTCCTTCTTCTTGATCAGCAGAATTTTTTCAACATGTAGCACCAACATGTAAGAGAGGAAAAGAGAGAGATTAGGGTTGAGAGAGAGATATGAGGATGTCCAATGGTTCTATTTATACAGTTGGGAGTAATAAGATTTTTGAAAATTTAATTTTATCATAGACTCTCTCTCTTGGATAAAAACTAATAAAAAATATCTTATTTTGAGATTGAATTGAATATTGGATAATGTTTATTAGAAAATTGGGCTCAAATCCACTTGTGGAAGTTTGAATTTCATGATTGTGATTAAGACAATGTCATCAAGTGTCCAATTTGTCAAGATCTGCTGAATTTCATAGTCGTGACTGTAACCACGCCCTCAGGTCCTTGAATCGTCACGACATGTAAAATGAATTTCACGACTGTGATCAGTAGTACTTTGCCTCGCTCACAATCGTGATATAAACTTAATGGCTCGTGATTCATCAATTTCATGATCATGATGTACTCTTCACGGCCTATGAAAACTAATTTCTTCAATCGATCAACTCTCGCTCACTGCCATGTCTTCAGGTGTGCGCTTGTGATAGTCTTGTGATAGTTTGAGATCACGGTCAGGAAATACCATGTTACGATTGTGATGAATTTTGAAATTTTATTTCGGTTCACGATCATAATATTGTCCATCATGATTGTGAATTTTAAATTTGCACTATTTTCTTTTGAATTTAGTCTTCAACTATTTTGTATCATCTCCCTTCGACTATTTGTTAATAATAAAAAAATAATAAGATATCTTGATAGATACTGACTCAATAAAATATAAATATAAACAAAATGATGCATATCATATGATAAAATTAACATAAAAGTTAAATATGCCGTGCAAAATATATGAAATTAAGAAAATAATTAGGTGACTTGAACATCCAACTCGATCAAACTCAAGGGTCGAATCAAACAAATGACCTGTGTCAAATTCAATTCAGTCCAACTTGATAAAAGTTGGTTAGTTTGGATCGTTTGTGGTCGGGACGCACTTGACACGTCAACACCCTTACCCCCAGGGTTAATTTCATCCAAATTTTCTTTGACTAAATTAAGTTGATATCTAGATTATGATGTATTTTACTCTTCAATGAGTAAAAGATGTATATTTAAAAAAAAAACTTGTTTTGACACGCCATGCACATAGAACTTTTATACTAAACTCATCGTTTTTTTAAGAAGAGACCGTAGAACCACAAAAAAGGAAAGAAAATTAGAAAAATAAAATGATATAGAAATTTTTGAGTATTTAACCGGAGATAAAAGTTTTTCGTATAAACTAAAGTTTCAAAGATAATAGTATTGCTTTTACTAGTGTTAAACTATGCATTTGAAATATTTTCAGTTCTCACATAGCTAATATTGTGCAAAATTTTTGTTTAGCAAGTAATGATCTCCTAGGATTAGGACGTCAAACCTTTAGCGTCAGTATGACATATTTGTTGTGACTAGTTAGCAAAGTTCTTTTTTAAAATGTTGGCGATGTTGATGTTGCTTAAAAGGGAATACCTAACTATGTATTATATATTATTGTAAGACAATATTATCCCAATAGGCATATGAATTAAAAAGACCCAACTTGGGCCATTAAACTAATAAAAAAGTTCCGTCGTGTGTTTGGACGGGCTGAAAATAGAACACAAATCAGGATAAACAATTCAGGCCCAGTATTTTCTTGTTTGACTAAGGCTTAGAATATTTTTGGCATTTCATTTTTATTCATTCCCTGAACTGATATAACACAAAATTTATTATTATTTTTCTTATGTCTAAGTTATTTCCACAAACAACTTATATATATATACAGAATTATATATACTTAAAAAATGTATCGTAAATGTTTATTAGGATGGGCAACCTTGATATGATATAGATCGGGCAATCCGAATCAGTCCGATGAATTATCGAGTTCGGACATATAATAGCAGGTCGAATATTCGACCGATAATCGCTAACATATAGTCTGTTCAATAATTCAAAAACAAAAGTTAAATATTTAAATATACGCAGTTATTTATAAAAAATAATGTATATTGATAGAATGGATTAGTTAGTTAATACAATAACATCACTAATAGTAAACATAAGTTATTTGAACACCAGTCACCCTCGGATACTCTAAAAAAATATAAGTACTTTGTTCATTTATAATTATTATTATTGATAATTATGAGTAAAAAAACTGAAAAAATAAGAAAAAAGTAAAAACATATTAGAAAATTGAATGAAAAAGTATAGATGAAAGAAAAAAAAATAATGATATATCTTAGTTGTTGTATTATTTTATTGATGTAATGCTAAGTGGAAAAGATAAGAAGAAAAATCAACAAAAGCCAAAATAGAGAAACAATTATAAAAATAAACAACATTAAAAGGTGGGATTTACCTAATAATACTTAGTGATTCTCTCTTATCCATTATGGTCAAATAGTTTAACTTTAACATGTTTGATAAATTTAAAATTTTATTGGGTGCTCCAATGCTCATCCGATAATTTGGTTGATTATAAGCCGTCCTATTCATTAAGAATCTCTAATATATGACATATTTATGAATCAAGTGAAAAGGAACAATAATATGAAACTAAAATGTTGCAGACATTTCAAATTTCTATTTTAAAAAATTGAAACTTTTTGTGGTGGATTATTTTGAACTCAGAGTGCATGGATGACACCGAGGTTCTATCTCTGTGTTGTCAAGTGTCAACAATATCTCAATTGAATCAAACAAACATAAAGAACTATTTTCATAATTTTAAATTTAATATTTTAATGATTAATTTTATCATAATTTATTTTTTCGCTATTAAATTGGACTAGTACTAATAATTTTGAATATTGACGATTTTCAATAAAAAATATTCTAATTAATATTGTAATGATTGAAAAATATTAATCGAGATTTAAATTCAGATCGGCCAACTTTCATAATATCGTAGATTTTATTATATTTATACTAATATAATTTATTTTATTGTTCAAGATTCGTATATATATATATATATATATATAATATTATTCACTTAATAATTCTATCTTGGAATATGGAATTGAGATATGGAACTAAGAGTGTTACAACGCCAATTGGCTGCAGTTGCCGTTATTTATTCTTATGTCGAATTAAGATACTGTCGTATTAGTTTCTATTAATAATAGAATCTTTTTTTTTTCTTGGCCACAATTATTAAATTTGTTTGTTATTTTGACTAGCGTATTTTAATAAACTGAGAAGACCTTGTAGACTTACATGGCTTACGTACGTATCGTTTCGAAGGATACGCCATAAAACTATAAATTGCTACAAGACATGTTGCATGTCCATGAGTAGGACGGATGACCTTCCATCATGTGGACCGTAAACAAATATATTCTTCGTCTCTTTAGGAGAAAGATAAAAGTGCATGTTAGTCTATGAAATGTTTATTATTCTATTAAAGCAAGTGAGGGCGTTAGAGACCCCTTTCCATAAATTTAAGAAAATGGAAATTAAATTTGCTCAAGTCTTCCTTCCAAAGACAGGGACATGCTACAAAGACAAACCCGATCCTTTTCACATTCTTAAATGGCAGGAATATCTTATGCATGGGGGTTGGGACATGGGAGATTAATTATCTAATGAAAAAAAAATTGGATTACATGGTAAGATATAGATGCAATGGAGAGTAAATATCATAGGGTGCAAATGTTACTATTCAGCTAATTATTTAATTTGTAGTTTTAACTTCGAATTACAAAGACATCGTTAAGAGATAAATTATTTTTTAATGTTATACGTACTCAGTCAAATAAGTTGAATGTTACTAATCATAAATATCGATCATTTATAATAAATGGTAACAATAATCTATTATTATTTTTAAATATATATAGCCAAAAAGTCGGTCTTACCACACTATCTTGAGTTATATATATGTTCTAGAAGGATGGACTATATATTATGGTCTTACCACAATAATCTTAAGCATGACCAACTATCCAGTGCAATTGTGGACATTATGCAGTTTTTGGATTCTATCAGGCAAAAATATTATCTTTACATGCATCTCCTAAATATCATAAGACTAGCAAGAAATTTCTGAATAAAAGCCAGAAGAGATGAATTGACCTCCTTGACTGGTTATGGTACCAGTCCATGGTTTTGTTGATGAATGTGACATTGGAGTTATCGCCCATAATCTACTTGATTTCTCATTGTAGATGACTTAATTAAATTGCAAAGACTTGCAATAAACAAGTACTAATGGCTTTTGCATTCATGTATTAATGGATTTTGCATTCAATTAGTCAATGGGAGAAACTTCATCTGTATTCCATAAGGAATGCAATAAATGGTGAAGACCGACTGCACGATGAACCAAGTGGTGTTTAGATCAATCCGATGAACTCGACGATTCAAATCGATTCAATTTTAATTGAGTTGAATCGGATCGTTGGTCGGATCGAATCCGAATCGATTCGATCATTCTTGAATCAGGTACGGATCGAATTCGATCAACTCAATAATCCGAACTTTTATATATTTTTTATTAAATTTAAATTAAATTATTCTTAATAAGAATTTTATATTATTTTAGAATTTAAATATATTAAAAATGTATACTTTATATCTTTTAAAATCATTACAAATCATTAAAAAATATGTTTCTTTTTTTAAATATAATTATTATTAAGTATTATAAAAAATAATTAAAAATATATGAAAAAATTAATCGGATAAAACGATGACCTGATCCGATCCAATTCGACCCAATGGAGATCGGGTTGGATGAATTTGATAACTAATTTATCACCAATTTGATCTAATTCAATCCAAACAAAATTAACCAGGTTGGTCAGATTTGATATTGAATCGGGTCAAATTCAACCCGTGAATACCCCTACCAGATCTCTCTTAATCATAAAATAAAAACTTCACAAAAAAATATCACAAATATATCTAATGTAAAAAGAAAAAGTTTCACCCCTATTACACTCATGTCAGTGCTCTTGTTACATCTTAACTTGATTAATTACTAGCTACTTTAAAAGTTCAATAAGTTCTTATTAAAGAAAAAAGAAAAGTTCAACAAGTTCTTATTAAAGAAAAAAAAAAGTTCAACAAGTTGTAAGCATTTTTTTTTTCAAAATATTGAGTTATGAAGCATAGTTTCTTTTCAATAAAAAGCCATTGTTAAAATTCAATCTTATAAATTCTTAAAGGTGCATGGTACAAGCATCGAAATATATGTAATATTTTTTTCATATTAAAGATGCATGGTTAGCAGGGGTGTGTCCCGGGTTGAGGGACCGGGAGCTAGTAGCCCCGAGTTCGAGCCCCGGAGTCGCCAATTTGGCCAGAGGAATACCACTTCTGCTCTTTCACCTCGACTCCGGATTAGTCAGGTGCTAGTAGCCCTGGACACCGGGGGCCCTCAGGGGTACCCAAAAAAAAAAAAAAAGATGCAAGAGGAATACCACTTCTGCTCTTTCACCTCGACTCCGGATTAGTCAGGTGCTAGTAGCCCTGGACACCGGGGGCCCTCAGGGGTACCCAAAAAAAAAAAAAAGATGCATGGTATAAACATCGAAATGAAGGTGCGTGTTACATATATAACATTTATACATCGAAATGAAGCGAAAAAGGATACATAAATCCTAGCAAACTAAAACTTACAGTAATCACAACCTAAAGTAGGATTCAAACCACATTTTTTTTTACAGTAAAGAATTAATGGTACAAACAACTTTGCAGGTTTCAAAACGTAAAGGCAAGCAAGCACTCACACTTGATCACATGACATATGAACACTTCCATGGAGGAAGCAAGAACACTATTAACAGTTAATTCGATCTCTACGCAGTTTCCTCTTCCTCAATGTTCTCCTGGGCCATCTCCTCGAGCGACTTGCCCTTGGACTCGGGCACCAAGAGCGTGAACATGAAGCCGACAGCGTTGGTGGCCACGAGCACGAAGAGAGCGTTCCTTACTCCGATGCCGGCGGGGTAGCCCTTGTCCCTCTTAGCCGGGTCCTTGCTCTGCGCCGCGTAGAGGAAGCCGAAGGCGCCGACGATGGCCCCGGCCTTGCCGCAGGCCGCCGAGATGCCGTGACACGTCGACCGCAGCCTGGCCGGGAAGATTTCCGCCGGGACGATGAACGTCGTGCTGTTAGGTCCGAAGTTGGCGAAGAAGAAGGTGAGCCCGTACATGACCACGAAACCCACATGGTTCTTCGTCCAGTGGTCGTACGGGATGGCCAGCGCCAGCATGAACACGGTCATCATGGCGAATCCCATGAGTTGGATGAAGAAGCGGCCCAGGATCTCGATGAACGCGACCGTGAACCAGTAACCAGGCACGGTGCCGCAGAGCGCGATCAAGGTCTGAGCACGGGCAATTCTGTAGACCTCCTCGATGGCGTTCATGGTGGCCGCCTTGGGGATCCACCCGACGGCGCTGAAGATGTCCTTCTGGAACAGGTTCTGGCTGTAGAAGGCGATATCGAGGAAGAACCAGGTGGTGGTCGTGGCGACGAGGTGAACGCCGTGCCTGCGCATGAACTCCTTGGAGAAGAGTCCGAAGCTGTTGGCCTTGGTCAGGCGCTCGAGCCTCTGGGCGTCCTCGCTGAGCTCGACCTGCAAGACCTTAGACATGTCCTTGGCCGCCTGGTCGGCGTTCTTGGCAATGAGGGCGGTGTAACGCGCGGTTTCGGGCATCTGCATCCGCCAGTAGAAGGTGAGGGCCGCGGGAATGGCGCCGAACATGAGGACGACGCGCCAGACGTAGTCAGCCTCGGGGACAGTGGAGCCGACAGGATCCACGCTGTACGGCGGAGCCTTGTACTTGTTCTTGAAGCCGGAGGACACGATGAGGGCGACGATTCCTCCGGAGAGGATGCCGAAGCCTTGCATGGCGAAGACGGCGGCGATGAAGGCACCACGGGTCGTCTTGTTCGCGTACTCGGACATAATGGTAGCCGAGAGCGGGTAGTCACCACCGATGCCAAAACCGAGCCAGAAGCGGAAGAAGCAGAGGGTGGCCATGACGCCCTTGGCCGTGTGACCGAAAGAGAGGCCGGACGCGAGCGAGCAGGTCACCATGAGAACGAGGGTGAACCCGTAGACCGACTTCCGACCGAGCTTGTCGCCGAGCCACCCGAAGAAGAGCTGGCCGGCGAGGGTGCCGCAGAGGGCGACGCCGGTCACGGCGGCAGACACGTTGGGAGGGAGAGTGCCGGGGCTCTTGGAGGTGGGGTCGAAGTAGTAGATGCGTCCCAGGAGCTTGGTGAGGAGAGAGATGCAGAACAAGTCGTAGGCGTCGGTAAAAAACCCGGCGCCGGCAATGACGATGGCCAGGAAGTGGTACCACTGCGTCTTGGCCACGTCGAGGGCGTTCAACACCCTTAGATTCTCCCCAGCCATCTTTGCTCTGTCTCGCTGTTCTCCTCTCGAACTTAATTTATCTCCTCTGCAACATACATAAACAAACACGTCAGTGTTTCATTTCATACTGACATTTGTAGCTTCTGACTGCTAACTAATCCATGAATGAACTACCATGCAAACAGAACAGACAGACAGGAATCTTTGGAAATGATTGAGTCAACTTCTGAAACCTACTTTTCCATGTGGATCCTTTGGTAACTCGTTTAAAATAGTTTCGAGCTGCTGCTCATGTTCTTGTCAAGTTCTGTGTTTGAATCAAAACACATAAATTGAAAAAAAGAAAAAGGATTTTTGGTGTTCACAGCATAAGTTATGGACAAAGTCAGCAAGTTAATTTCTGGAATAGATTTGTACAGATGCAACCAGGAACAAGAGCATACAACTGGAAATCCTGAAAAGTAGGATGTGGAGACAAGCAGGTCTTAGACCAGAATTGTAGTAGCAACTTAAAGACATGCTACTCACCTCCTTGGCTGTTTGGTCCGGAGACAGAAGGAATGAAGAGGAGATGATCGTTCTCTACTGTTATGTTGCCTAGTTCCTTGCAGGGGACAGAGCCTGATTTATAGAAAGGAACCCATGGGAATATGCTTTCGAGACTCCATAAATTTATCCAAGTCAACAAAGCAATGCACTATTCTAATCTTGAGATACTTCTCTGTAAGACCATAAACATATCATAAAAATGATGCTGTAATATCTAAACTGCAAAGTCAACTCCTTAATCTCTAAAATTGTTGTTGCGTGCATTCATGTTCGCAGATGTGTAAGATGATGATGATGATAATATGTCTTTTTTTCTTAAAGAAAGCTTATTCTGTCATCTGCTTATTAGGTGTCACTCTGTTCTTATAGTTAAAAATAGAGGTGAAAGAACAAAGTAGTTCTGATAATTCCTGAGTTGTCCTTGAGTGATGCCAACTTTTAACTTCTCACTTCAGTTCCAGTCCACAAAATCTTGTTTTGGTAACTTTTATTCTACCTTCTGTAGCAAATGGAATGGCTTAATTAAGTAACATATGATTCACTACAACATGATACAAATCCAAGTTCCACTATGAGGTAACTTATCCTTTCTGGCATATCAATTTTTTGTCTAATATTTTATTGTTTATTGACATGTATTGATGTGGTTGACAAGTGCAGGTTTATTACAAACAAAGGAAAGTTAACACTTTTAACTCTGGAACATTTCTCTGTTCTGTTTTTTTTTCCTATACTAAATTGTATCATGTTAATCATCTATATTTTGGAGGCCATCCCTGATACTGTGCCAGAATTCACCTTGTTCGGGATTCAAATGCTAGTGAAAATTCAGAAAACACATTTGTTGGCAATGAAAACAGAATATTATATTTTACCAAAAATATAGAATATTATTTTCTTAAGGGAGGTATATATGTATTTTAACTATTTTGTGGACGATTATCTTAGCTTCATCGTATATATTTTATTTTTTTGGAGCAGTTATGTACTCTAGTAATTTTAAATTGAAATTTTGTGCGACGATCGTGAATGTAGGAAATTCATCTTCAAACCACATTAAATATATATATATATATATTTGTTGATCTTTGTCTTTCTATTTTTCGTTATTACCCGACAATTATCACAAATATCTGAATTCCATTGGTCAGAGTTCTTTAAATTAAACTAATGAATACTTCAACACTGTTGTAAAGGAAATCAAGGAGAAAGATACAATTTGTCTGGCCTTTCTGACTATTCTCAGTTTATCGTGTGGATAATTCAGCAAAACGACGTTATGTCGAAATCACCGATCAAGTCTTCGACTTCTTTTTTGCGATAAGTAACAGTGATCAAGCCCCAATGTTCAATTTTTACTTCCTGGATTATCCACTTCTGGTGTATCCTCTTGTACCTAAATCTAAAGATATTTCTCTGAATCTACATATTCAATAAATCAAGTTTTAGACGAAGTAAAAAATTATTGTGATAATAACAAAAGAGTTTAATGAAAGTCTACCGACTTAAGTAGGTAATCCATTTTATCTATCTTCTCAATTGTAAAATATTAAATTTATGATGAATATAAAAGATTTAGAAGAAAAAAATGTAATATTCCATCGTAAATTTAACAGATAATATTGTGTTACGTCTTTATTTTTTCCAAAAAAAGTACGACTATACTAGCAATAAACATTCATATAATATTTTGAAAATAAAACATATATATTGTATGATGCAATAATATATATATATATATATATGAGATTAATATAGGTGAAACACTCCTCTAGGTGTTTTACCGTGAAACACCCATATGATCAACCGTCAATTTTTAAATATGTGGTTCAGATTAAAAACAACTTAAATTTTCGATACTATCCCAACTCCACTTATATATATGTAGTGACATATAGATCTAAGACGTATCATACGCCTTGGATCATAGAGAACGATTTTTTTCTCTTAAGGGAGTCAGATGTTATGGGTATCTCTTAAGGATGTCAGATGTTATTGGGTAATTATCTCTTAAGAGAGTCAGATATTATGAGTATCTCTTAAGGGTGTCAGATGTTAAGGAGAGTAGTTACCTATGCCTAGCTAACTCTGACACCCTTAAGAGATAATTACCCAATAACATAGGATTTCAGCTTCCAAGTTGAAGTACTCTAATTCGACTCGCGACCAACAGATATTAGCTAGTAGGGGCTCCTTCCCCTTCTTGCCGCCATAGAAGCGTGGAAAAAATGGAGTGTTCCTATCACCATTCTTCAACCAAGAAACCCTTGATTTCTGCCTGATTCTTCCATGTCTAGAGCCGCATTCAACTCATCAATCTTAGTTGTCTCATCGAGCGCTAGCTGAGCATTATCTTGATCATAAACAAGCTGAGAGAGAGGAAATAGAAGAAAAATAGGTAACTATAAATGTTTGAATTTGAAAGTTATTCAAAATAATTGTAAAATACGGAAAAAAGTGTAGCACAAGTGTTAGACATATATAGCACGTTATAATTATTCCCAATTTTAATTCAAAATGAGTTATTGTAATTTTTTATAGATATAATTAATTGTTTAACTAAAATAATTAGTAATTTTGAACAGTGCATTTGCAACCCTGGCTTGGCTATCTTTGAATCGCTGAAAGTTGGTTTTAATAAATTGAGATTAATATATAGCTAGGTTTGAGAATATGGATTTTCATGTTCCAAAGTGGACTTATAGCTAATGAATAATACCACCGAAAAAAAAACTATCATATTGGCAAGAAGCAAAAAAAAGGAAAAAAATAGTGGTAGCTTGAAATTACTAGTGCTTAAATGGTTCAAATTTTAGTTACACAAAATTTAATTTTGTTTGCATCATGAATTCAAAGGTGTTAAGCATCTATTCTCGAATAAAAAAATATTCCAAGCATCTACAGCGGTGTACGTAGCTGCTCTGCGTCATTCTACTTTGACCTCCGTATAATAAGTCTATTCATAAAAAAAATATACTTTGGGATACTTTAAGCCTCGAAGCACGGAGGAGCCAAAACATTATATTACATATGTATAAAATATATAGAGAGATAGAGTTATTCTAATTAGTTTGTAGAACTAGTTGCTTGCTGGCAATGTCATAATTTGGAATATGCTTGGAATAAACCACAATTGGTGTGGAATAATGCACAGCTAAGGATTGTTAAACACTTTGAATTAGGCATTTGCAAGCTTAAAATTATGTTATTTTTTCAAGGAGAAGTGGAATAAATAAATTATGGACGCATGTACTTCTTATTCTTCTCGTAATTATTGCATATTACCTTTGTTTAATCAGAAAACAAAGGAAGCCCACCAGCAGATAATTGCAGGCGTAGTAGCTGATGAGCAGTTCTTTTTTGTTGCAGTTGATGAACAGTGTTTGCATGGCCATTAATTAGACTTATTTAGAATTCGGGGTTCAGAAGCAAAATGCAGCTGAATGATATATGACGTACACATATTACTTAAAAAAATAGTTGGACTTAAACTCAAAATGTTTTTATAATTCAAAGATCAACTTAAACTCGAATTTATTAATTCTCCAACATGTATACCAGCATTTTGCCAGTGTCCTTTTACATTAAAGAATACCTTATTTTTATTAAAAATGGAACATTTCAAGGTAGTAGGAACGTTGAGCGAGTGTCCTTTGTAAATTCTGCTTGGCATCGAGCTGGAAGAAAAGTAGTGGTCTCACACACATATATCATCATCATATTGCTACAATGCTACTACTAGTTAGAATTCCAAAATCCATTTCGGCCGGCAAATGTTCCTCTTAGGTTGGAGTGCAAGTTCAGCACAAAACAATGCTTTTCATGCCAATTAAAATTTGCTTTTTTAAAAAAAGATTTCTCTCACTTGTTTATTATTATTATTAATTAAGTATTATTATTATGATTATTACAGAAAAATGCAAATTATCGACATATTGCTTAATGTGATTTACTTTTGTAGTATGCTTATCTTATGTATAATTATATCTAACGATAATTGATTAGAGTTACTTGACTGTGTCTAACTTTGGCTCTCTTATTATTATTATCCACAAAAATATATTAAATAAATAGTTTCGACTTATTTTTTTTCCTATTGCATGTTGCGAGCATCCCCATTTATTCACTAAAATGCATTTAAAAAGTGATAGGGAATGAGAAAGAAAAAATAGAGTCTACTTAGCACTTTTGTTAAGTAAACTACTTAACGGTGATCCAATTCGTCAGATTCATATTCGTTCAACGGTCTATTGTCCCGAAGTATAAAAGATTAGATGATATTGAACTTTGAGTCTACAATTGGCAAACACTTTTTTTCCTTTTGTGATATTGTATATGTAGACAGGTGATTCATAGGTGTACATGATTGTATATCTCGGTCAAATTTATTGTTTATTATTAAAAATATAAATCACAAATAAAGCAAAAGTGGGAATAATGTTTAATATCGGAGTAAAGAAGACATTCAAAGCCTTTCATTATAGAATATCAATGTTAACTCTAATCTTTTCTCTCTTTTTAAAATTTTGATACTTTTAGGTATAATTTAATTCAAAACACAAAATATAAAACTAAATCATCGCATTTATTCTAAGTTAAAGAAGAATATTAAGTTTAATTTATGATCGATTATGATTCGAATTAAACTCATTATTTAATTTACAAAAGGAATTCGGTGTTCTCCAACAACAAAAGATAGTGTTTTATAACTATGTATTTGTTTAGGTACAACACAGTCCCTTTTCTCATTATATTAATATAATTAATTACATATAAAAGAACGGTTGATGCGGATATAGTGAATCATGTACATGGGTGTGTAATAAACATTTGATAGACTATATCGAATAAAATGCATTTTTCTATGAAATGAGAAGTTATGTTTTCATACTTGCTATATGCACATTAACTTTATGATAGTTTACTGTATATACTTCATAAAATCGATCAGCTTATATGATTTCATTCAAACTATAATATTTTACCATAATTCTTTTTACAATAGCTATTACAGAGAAATATGTCAATGTTCATTGAGTTATTTCTGAACATACCCGTAAACTATTAAACTGTTCATTTGGATTTTCTAAATTATTCAAACTTTCATTCTATCCCAACGTCAACATTTTTATTAACTTTATTATTTTTGTCATTTATCAAATTATTATGTAAAACATTTCCTATGTTTTGGAACAAAATATTTATAAAACTAAAAGGTTAACGGAAAAGTGACCGTGGGGTAAAATAAAAGAAAGATATAATTTATAAAGAAAGTGATATAGCGTATAGTTTAGTAGAGAATTGGAAAAATCTCTCTAATTAAACTTTGCAACTTACACAGTTGAAAATAATTATTTATCTACTAAAATGTCAAAAGAGGCAAAATGTCAAAGGAAGAAAAAAGCGTCCGGTGATATATGTCAAACTTTTAGATAAGATCAAAATTAATGGTACCTTTCATCTTACGTTAATATGATTGACATTGCTTAGCGAAGAACAACATAGTGCACTCCAAGTACAACAACTGAGATGTAGAACATAAATGAACCTTGCATAATTTATGTTTTCTCTTCTGGTACTTAGAACATAACCAATTTAATAATCATCGAAAAAACATATCTTAATGATATCGAAACATGCTACAAAACTAGAGAGTGTTTTACTTCAAGCACAGAGCAAGCTTCACAATGTTTTGATGGTATTAGAATATGTTGGGCTTTTATTTATGCGGTGCCCATTACAACAAAGTAAATAAAAAGATAATTTTACACATATATATTTAGTTTTTTTTTCCAATATATGTGTGTGTGGGTGTGTGTTCCCTGGATTTGATATAAAGTAAATATTGATCGACTAATTCTTTAAGTGGTTCTTTTTCTTTGAAAATTTCTTCTCTCCAAGTTGGGAGAAAATGTCATTTTTGTAGAAAGCACTGTTTTTAATAAATAAAATGTCTGATATTTGAAATTGTCATGAATCAAAATAATTGTTATGGTAGAGAATTAAGATGTTTCAGCTTGGAATTGTTAAAACCAATATATATATATAT
>LTAE01011124.1:2037-15739 GCA_001647135.1 Pontederia paniculata
GGGTAAAAGGAATGTGCTGCTCCATTTTCTGCTGTAAGTTACAGCCCTTAATCACAGCCACTCATCAAAAAGTACATGGTTTTATTTCTTTTGTTCTCTTCAACCTTTTTTTAACTTCACCGCCATTAATTACTTGATGCATGCAAGTGATCCATAACGTCAAATACTCATTGATTTGATTAGTTAATTATATACAACATGCAACAAGAGCGGTGCAGTCTGCCAGAACTTGCGCTTCGTCGGCGGCGACGGTATCACATTCTACTTCCTCGACCGGGAAGATCCCAACTTTTGCCTTGTCTCCGGCTCTGGCCTCCACATCAACGCCCAGTTCATCGGCACGCATGGAGCCAACATGACCAGGGACTTCACCTGGGTGAAGTCCGTGGTGGTCCTTTTCGGCGACCAGGCACTCTACCTCGGTGCACAGAAGATCGCCATGTGGGACGACGTCGTGGACCGCCTCGACGTCCTTGTCGACGGTGTGCCCGTGCACCTCCCGACTCAGTACGGCGCCAAGTGGCAGTAGTCTTCAGTCAACCCCGCGGTGTTCGTCCTCCGGTGGAACGACACCAACTCTGTGGAGGTCGAGGTGGAAGGGCTGCTCAAGATCACGGCAAATGTTGTGCCCATCACTGAGGAGTCCCGGGTGCACGGCTACGACATCACGTCCGACGGCTGCTTCGCCCACCTCCACTTCAAGTTCTACTCGTTTACCAACGACTGCACGGTCATCCGGTTTGTGATTTTATTATCTATAAAAAGATAAGACGACATCCATACCAAATCTAGCGGTTGAAATTTTTTAGCATCAACTTACAGCGCATATTTGAAGCTGTACAGTCAGTGCCCCCATATATATATATATATATATTTGTTATCATGAACCTAACGTTGCATGCATGCAGCACATACTGCACGACTACGACGACGAGGATTGCGTGAAGATATTGAAGGTGCCCTACGCCTCAATAATAGTATCTCAATGCAGTATGGTAAAACATAATAATTATATGTGTATAATATGAAGGTGCCCTACGCCTCAATTACATGCCTCTTTGAGAATTTCTAAACTTATTTTCTCATAAGCTTCTTAAGCTATATTCATTTTTTTATTCAATCCAAAATTACAAAATTTAAAGTTCTATTGCTACATTTGTTTAAATTTAATAAATAGGTCCTTCAACTGATTTGTCAAGTTATAGGTTATCTTAATTTTTTTATTAATTATGAATTATTTTACACTTTTGTAAACATTATTATTTATATTTATATTCAATCATTAATTGCTACTAATAAATTATACACTAATTACTTGTATTAACAATGTTATTATGTTATAATGAAAAGAGGAACTTGTTGATGATCCTTTAGAAACTCGTATCGTGAAGCTGGAAACCCCTTCAACCATTAAGAAATGTATATATTTTGTCGATAAAAATTGAGACCAATATGCATATAGAAAATAATAAAAAGGTACGATGTATTCTTAAATGGGATGAAAATTCCAAAGAGAGATGGACAGAGAGGTTGGTACTCTACGGCGTATGCCCTGTAAAATAAAATAAAATAAAACTTGTGCTAATCAGTTGGCTATTTTAACTATTTTATGGCAAGATGCTCGTAATAAATTGCAAAATTATGTGGCTTACGAAAGTATAACCATGTTGTCAAAAATAATAATGCATCAATCTTTAGTCAATGGACCCTAATTAATCAGTCTCAACTGTTATAATTAACTTTTTTATTCCCAAATTTTCCAAAAACAATAGCTGATAATTCTTTGCCAATTGTAAACATCAATTAGTAGGTAGACTTATCAATCCTTGCATAGTTAATGAGCATCTTTCCATTAATACTAATATTAATTTATTATGGTTTGTCTTACGGGTGATAGTCGGAATAAGTCGATCTAAATCGACCAAATTTCAATTGGATCCGCTTGGATTCTTGATCAAATCAACCTATATGATCTTGACTCTATACTTATTTTTATTTTTTTATTTAAATTTATAAGTTTTAGAAGGACTAAGATGAATGGTATTATAAATACCTCACAACGGAATATAAGTTCTTCCACGTTCTACTATCATCGTCAGAGCCTTGATCACAGGAGGAAGACGACCATAAATTCACAATCCAAATACTACAGAACTCAACGAGATCTATCTCAGCAACATTTCGGACTCCTACAAATATCGCATACTCTCCAAAGGAGTGAAGTCCTATATTTAATATGCAACACATGCATGGTTATTACAACTATCCATAGTTATTATAACTTCCTTGTGTTCATGCATGATAAGTTGCAAAAATTGCTACAATGCAGTTTACGCAACTGTTCACAAGCCCATAATGGCGGTTGTTGTCCAACAAACTCTCACTCGCATATAATGGACTTTTGCCATATGCGAATTTCTGATACAGTAAATGGATCGTGCGATCCACGAGTACATTCACATCGAGAGAACTATGACCTATTAAGTATGCATAGTTAGTCGACCACATGAGAATTAATACTATGACCTGTTAGTGATTCATAATTTCTTTATCAACCTGAGAGCTACTGTTATGATTTATTAGAGATGCATAATTGCTCAATCAACTTTGTGAGCTACCATTTTATCAAGAAAAAGATTGTTGCTCAAAACAACTATGTATCTCGTTATGCCCTAGATACATCTTGCTTGCATAACTTCAGACATCCCATATCTGACTCTCTGATTTTCAAAATTCATAATTGGTCAATCGTTTATATAAAATTTTATGCAGCACAAGTGAATCTTCCTCTCACCCTCATATTTCTCAATTATGAGTTAGTTGCTTTCCTAGACGTGGCTCGACAGGCTATATTTACTTTTCTCCTTTGAGTACCCCGCTAAAGTAGCAACACCAACTCATTTCCTTCAAACATAATCAAGAGTCTAATGACAATCTCCAGACTTATTAAGTCATTAAAAGAATCACACTTGTGACGAAGACCATAAACCTATTCGTCACATCTTTATGGTCGACTTAGCATACTTGATATCATTTTTCAAGTACTGTGGTGAAAATTGTCACTGAAGGAGCATATGTCTTTAATTCAATAACACTGCATAGACTTAAGTCCAATCGTCTATTTTTGACGTCTCATCTGAGTCCTCCCACTAGTCGCTTAATCTAGCGCCTTAAACGAGGTCTCACATCTGGCTTCCCTTATCAGTCAACACTAAGTTACTTTACAAACTTGTGTTCAACTCTTCTTGAACATATCATGGCGATCCTAAATCATTTCTCGATTTAGACCATTTCATCCTCACCCGCCATATCCTAAGCGTCAGAGGATATACTTTTCATTGTGTATAACAACTCATTCAAATAACTTAAACAAGAAAATGAAATATTTTTCATTCATAGAACAAATGTTTAAGTACAACTAGGATTTTCGTAACTCTATAGCTTTTACATGTCTAACGAATACATCTCGAGGAATAGGCTTCGTAAACGGATCAGCCACATTTTTATGTATAAACACATATTGAACCATGATCCTCTTCTTAGCATCCTCTTGTCGTACAAATCTGTACTTGGTGTCGATATGCTTCCCTTTGTAGTGATATTAACATTATTATTTATATATTTTATTGCATAAAAGATATAACAATATTACTGAATAAAACCATTTGTCAATGAAGCGCCCATGGTGTGCAGCACCGCCATTATCATAGCCTCTTTGACAATCAAGTGCAATTTGGTAGTTCGAAAGATATCATATCTATCAATGGTAATCAAAGATAAGTTTACCATAAAAAGAACAAAGATAAACTAAAGAAAAAAATTGATTATATAATATATACGAGTTTAATGAAGGTGCTATCTACTTAAGCATATAATATACTTAAGCATATAATATTGTACTATTTATTTTATTAATCATAAGATGTTAGATATACGATAGATTTAACAATTTATAATAAATTATTTTAAAAAAAGATCTTATGTTCACCATAGATAAAATTAAAGAAATAGCACATAAAAAAGATATTAAATTTATGAAGTTTATTTTAACTGTGCTACATTATAAAATGATGATAAAAGTATTATTTAATAAAAATTTACAAATAGAAATAAAATGAGTCAGATATCTTCTAACTCTAATTCTCGTAAATTTATATAGGTCATCCCTTAATATTTCAAAACATGTCTACAGTTATAGTAGAAAATTGTATCATTAAAAATAGATACAAGTGATCATAGAATGAGGCATGCATAGCGGATAACTTTCTCGGGGGAAAGGTACCTAATTAGAATCATAATTAATGTAGGTTTGTACAATAAAATGATAATGATTGTAAGATTGTGCTAGAATAATTATCCTCTCAAATAGATTTTGCTTTAAAGAATTAATGAATTTCTCTCTCTTGGTATGGAATTATACTTAAAGCAAATCATGACGGAACCCTCGGACATGGGTTGTGACCTTTTCACAACAAGGTTCGTGTTCGACGAACTAAGACTGTGTCACCCTCGACGTCGGCCATTTCCCAATACAATACTAGAACCAGTCAGGACACGAACCACATTGGTTTCCAACTCTAGTCTTGTTCCCCTAATGAGTAGCATGAAGAAAAACCCTAAACCCCGGTCACGTTGTTTTCTGACATAACTCGTGCTCCTCCATGTGCATAATGAAGAAAAACCTAAATTTAGAATGGATCGCACCCCGAGACATGGATCATGTTCTACCATATCGATTTAGACCTGAGTTGAGTTTATACGACGCGGACCGTAGGGAGTAGGGACGAACCTAAAATGAAAAATCAAGAGGGGCCAAGATATAATATAAATTATTAGGGTCTAAATATTTATATATATTTATAATGAAAGGTTAAAAATATAAGAGAAAAAAAATGAAAAATAACTAAAATATATTTAAATTAAGTTATTATATATATATTAATACTAAATCAATATCTGTAAATTTATTTTTTATAAAAAAATAAATAATTTAGTATATTTATTGACTATAAAAATTGAAGTTATAACCAATTAAAAAAATAACATCATGTTAAAAAATGACCTAAATAATAATCAAAATTTTCTTCTTACCATTATTATTTTAATTTTTTCTACTATTTTCATTAACTAGACATTAAATTTTACATTAAACTATAATTATAAATTCAAAACTACCATGCTTTATTTATTGATTCAATTTATTAACCATTACTCAAAAGGAGCCAATTTTATGCATACATATATTAAATAATTAACTTTAAAAATAAAAAGGAAATATATAATAAGTAATTAATTTTATTTATTATCCATCAATCAAAGGGGTCCAAATTTAACACTATTAATATGTAGAGAGATTATTTTCCATAAATATACATATATGCATATACATTGAAATTTTGGAAAGGGCAAAAAAAAAAAAAGAAAAACTGACTATTATATATGAAGTATTTATATACAAATCGATTTATACCATATAATATATATGTAAATATTAAAAATTAAAAAGTTGGGGGCATATAATATATATGCATATATGTATATATTTAAAAAATAAAAATTAAAATTCAAGAAGGGCAACATGGGCGTATCGTCCGATGATGCTCCGTGTTCCCTCACAAAAATGCCTATGGATTGAAATGGTTTTCTTACATGTATATGACGTGATTGTATATAAATTATTTTATAACTGTAGTCATGTTCTGAGATGTTAGGGAGGACCTACATAAAATTTACGAGATAATTAGAGTTGGAAGATATATATCTGACTCATCGTGTTTCTATTTATAAATTTCTATTAAATAATATTTTTATCATCATTTGATAATATAGCATAACTAAAAATAAACTTCATAAATGTAATGTCTTTTTCATGTGCTATTTCTTTAATTTTATATAAGGAAAGTGTACATATATATATATATATATATAGTTTTTTTTTCCTTTAGTTTATCTTTGTCCTTTTTATGGTCAACTAATCTTTGTTTATCATTGATAGATATGATATTTTTATGCACATCTTTCGAATGATAATGGCGGTGCTGCACACCATGGGCTCTTCATGGACAAATGGTTTTATTCAATAGTAATGTTATATCTTTTATGCAATCAAATATTTAAAAAATAATGTTCATTTCTCATTATTACATACACATTCTTGTAATTCTTTTATGCACTAGTTTTTTTTTCACTAAAAATGAGTGATAAAGTAAATTATATTATCGGAAAATTTGAGGAAAATATTTTCAGCCCTATATCAAACTAGTGTTTTTTTTGTTTATTGATTAGCAAATGACAAATAACAAAAGTAAATATTTTCAAACACAACCTTCACGCAATTCAAGCCTCTTTTATTTCAGTTAATGTTTGACACACTTGCAGCTAGCACATGTCTAGAAATTCAGTTCATTCAAGGAAAGACTTCAATGAGACTCAGAAAATCCAGGATGGGTGTGATTTTGTAGCCTCCTTCCAAACCAGCCTCAGCAAATATCTTGGCCCATTCTTTCTCGTCACGTTCTTTTCCCCCTGTTACTGCCAACATCTCCATGTCTATCAGCAGCTGGTTCTCCACTAATCTTTGCTTGTCACCAGCTGCAGCATCCTTGACAACATTAACCACTGTGTCAAAAATGATCACCTTCCCTCCGTCTTCCTTTGGTGGAATCGCCTTCTTGCACTGCCTCAATATCTTCACGCAATCCTCGTCGTCGTAGTCGTGCAGTATGTGCTGCATGCATGCAACGTTAGGTTCATGATAATATATATATGTATGGATTATGTAGAAAGAGATCGAATACATTTACCTTAAGCAACGTTACGTCTGCCGGTGGGACGTATTCGAACATGTTTCCCCCTACGTACTTCAACCTCTCGCCGGTCGTCGTCATCTCGGACGCGACTACGTGAGGGAGATCCAACACGGTGTACTCGAGTTGCGGGAAGGCCTTCACCATGGCCCTGGCGAGGCTGCCATTGCCGCCGCCGACATCCACCAGAGACCGAGCGCCATGGACGACTGACCCGCACATGGCGACGACGTACGCCGCCACGATCTCAGCGTCGTGCGCGATTCCGGCGTTGAACAACTCGTTGAACTCCGGCACCCTGCCGGCGTGCTCCCATAGGCCCGCCCCGTTGACAGCCTCGAACGGCGTTGGGAGGCTCTCGTCGTCGTTGCGGAACCACGAGCTCAGGTGCATATGCGGCATCACCATGGCCGGACAGAGCATCGCCTTTGCGAAGGCAGCGCCGCCGCTAAGGAGGTAAGTGGACGACGGCGTGAGGACGTAGCCTGCCTCGCCGCCAGCGTTGGACGGCCTCGGGGATGCCGAGCTCGACGGCGCACTTGAGGGACATGGAGGTGATGAAGGCAAATGAGGTGTTCCAGATATGGGAGTGCGGGTGCAGTGATGGCGGCGACTCGAGGACTTGGTTGTTTGGAAGGGAGGCCATCGCTGCAATTTCTGTCTCTAGGGGCAATATGTTTGCTAGCACTTGTTGTTGATATGTTGCAATGTAAAGCCGAAGGGGCAACATTTATAGTGTTCCTGAAAAATAAAAAAAAGGAAGGTTATGTTTGGATAGAGGAAGAAAAGTGAGGGGATGGAAAGTGACGAGAGCAAAGAGAACAGAGATAAAAGATTTTATCTTCCATTTGTCTCTAATTTGAGGTAATAAATTTTAGTTAGTTATGAAAGGAAAGAAAATTAATTTTTAATTTATTATGAAGGTAAGGGAAAGAAAGGAAAGGGAGGGGAGAAGAGGGAAAAGGAAGGTAATGAGAGGAAGAAGAATGGAAAATATTTTGTTTTACTTTTCATTCAATTTAAATTTGAGGTAATAACTTTTAACTTATTTTAACGAAAAAAATTTATTCAAATAAGAATATTTCGATGACTCAAAGTAACTCAAGGCTCACTAAGATTTAATGGTTCAATGTGATTCATTAACTTTATATGATACAAGATCGTTGATTTGAAAATATTGCTTTAATCAATGGAAGTTGTCTTTTCAACTTCATTAATATCTTATTACACTAGGAAGAGCTCTTCAATTTTAGAGGGTGTGCCATGCAAAAAATACAACTTAATATTAATGGTCAGTGGGGGATCAAGCCACGACAAACGCCCTCTTTAGGGAAGGACAAATCACACGTCATCGATGAAGTCCTTATCAATGAGCGATAGTGCATTAGGTATACATGGGACCCTCGATTCAAGACTTTTATCTTGCGGCATGTTTACAATTTTTTGAGTTCGGTAGGTTAAAAATTACAAGAAGTATCCATTCAGTAAAAAATTAATAGGAGCATTGAGTGACTCTAATTTGATACAGAAAAGTTTAAAATTTTTCATGTTGATTATAAAGTCTAATCGTTATTGCAGAATGAATATAAGGAATACAAACATAATCTCACTCAAAACACTCGACTAATAATATTGTAAAAGTGATAATTCATAAAATTTAAATTGAAACAAAATTAATTATTATTCAGATCATATAGAAATAATAGCATGACTAAAATGAAAAGAATCCATTAAATTAATTTAATATATCTAGAATAAGTATGGTCATATTAACCGCTACTAATACTCTCATAATTTAATATTAATTAAATTAAAAACTATATATATATATATATATTAATATAGTTTAAAAATATTTGTCTCGGCACTATGGTCTTGTACCATAGTACCATGATAATCATGTCTAATTCAGCATACCTTTGATCAAACAAAGAAAATGATTTCGTGTAATGACGTGCGGTGATAATTTGACAATAATGTGAAAAGAAAAATAAAAGTAATTACCATCAAATAGCAACCAGGATGCAACGTCCAACTCAGGTATGGTCACATCCACACACATTGGCAATAATTTATTATTCCATTCACTCACACATTGACAACAACTGGTTATACCATTCATAGTAAGGCTCTGTTCACACACATTCAGAGTAATGATTTAAATTATGGTCATGTCCGGTTGCAAACAATGAGTAATGATTTAAACTATGGTATTGTCCGGTTACGAATAATGATAGATAAAATTATAATTATTGTTTTTTCTAAAAAAATCAATCCAGCGATCAAGAAGCAAGGTCTTAGCACATAATAGAAAAAGCAAGAATGAAATTTAGATCTAATAATTAGTTCAAAAAAATACTGATCAAACATAATTCCGTGATTAAAAAATATCGAACAAAAAGATAAATCTAATTTCTTTATTTATATTTAATCTAATAGAAATTTAATTCATCGTTTTAGATCCGTTTAACACACCTTGTTGATTTTTATTTTTATTTTCGAATTCTTTCTTTCGTCCTTAATCTTTCCTCGTCTTTTATTGATCTGATGTCTCGAGGTCACGGCTTCCTCTGGTGTTGCCGTGAGGTGACAAACAAAGGGTACGTTTGACATCCAAGCGTTTAGGAGCTAAACGCTTGGAAGTCGAGCGTCTTACCACAGAAAAAAGACAACGGATAGCATTTTCTGTCCGTGCCAAACAAGGCCAAAAAGGCTTCAATAGGAATCGAGAGAGAGAAGGAGAAGAGAGAAAAAAAGATCTCTGTGTGGGAGAGGGAGGAAGAAGAAAAAGAAAGAGGTTGAGAGAAAGAATAAATATGAAGAGATTTAAGGGTAACTAATAGGGTCTTATGATCATTAATATTTTGGTTTAAGTGTTGAATGGAAAATTAAATTTTTTGACTATTACATTTTACAATAATTATTATTTTAATTTTTTCCGTGAGTATTACAGCAACACTAATTATATTATATATATAATATTTTCCTCCAAAGTACTGACAAATTAAAGCTGATCAATCACCTTTATAAAAAATATACATGACCCAATTCATTTCATCTAGTTGAAAATGAATATTTGTTTCTGGACAAAATGGAACACTCGAGATTAAACAAAAATCGTCTTAAGTGTCGCCATATATATAATAAAACAATATTTATTAATTTAATGATATATCTATGTGTTCACCACATGTTCTTTCTTTGCTTTCGTGGGAATTGAAGGAATTAATGCAACAACTAGAAGAGCGACACGAAGGTCATTGTTGAGTCGCGAGAAAATTTACTACCAACATATTGCACTAAAATAGTTAAAGTCGCCAACTGATTAGCACCAATTTGATTTTTCCTCTCTCTCTCTCTCTCTCTCTCTCTCTCTCTCTCACACAAGTCCGTTATTTATGTAAGAATTGGTGCAACAATCGAATTAAAGATTTGAGACTAACATAATGATTATACTTACAATTCAATGGAATGAGGTCTTTCGTTTAAATAACGAAACTCGATTTAAATGCTACCTACTGATCGATTTTGGAAATTTGTGATTCATTATGGTCCATGCATCTGTTTAATAATTGCCATCATGACGATGATGATGATTCACATCAATATTGTTCGGCAAACATATCATCTTCTTCCTTCTTCCTCTTTCTTCTCTGGCACAACTCTCTCGTTGTCGACGTTTTTTTCGTCTTTTTGCTCCAGCCCTCCCTCTACTGGATGATGATGATGATGCTGATGATGATGATGATTCGCATCAATACTGTTGGGAAAACATATATCAGTACATTTTTTCTTCCCATGTAATAATGCCTTTTTATTATGACGTAACATCATCATTTCAATATTTTTGTTTGATATTAACTTAATTATTTATTACGTTCAAGTTATTCAAAAGAAATATATTCTTACTCACTATCAGTTGATCAACTAAATAGTAATTAGTCATCATTTCAATATTATATATTCACTACAAGAATTTGAGCTATTAGCTACGGAGAACTTTGTACTTAGTAGCTAATTTCATCATAAATAGTCTCACCCATAGATTTGAGACAAATAAAATTTGTCACTGAAAACTCGTCACTAATAGTGAAAACTTATTTTGTCACTAATTACATCGTTAATTCAGTAGCTAATTCGTCACTAATATGTCACAACGATTATAATTTTCTTATTTCCAAACCTAGAAATTGTCTTTATTGAGTCTCTACATCATATGTAATCAGTAGCTAAATCGTCACAAAAAATGGTTGCAAATATAAAATTTACTAATCACTATTCAATAGCTATATATTATCACAATTTGTCCCTCATTTTACACATCCCGTAATAAAGTCATCACAAATTAATAGCAAACCAACAATATTATTTTAACTAAATATTTGCATTTATAAAAAATATCACATATACACAAATTCAAATGTAACATAAACTGATAAAAATGTAGTCCCAACTACATCTCATCGCTAATTATTTCTTATATTGGACGACGAAGTACTCTATTCAACAATATCATCTATGGAATTAAGCATAACCCATCTGAGCATTTGTACAAAGGGACCTCATGGCTTACAATAACTATTCATCAATGATCCAAATGCATTCTTCATGCGATCATCCATAGCATCACCAACATCCTTAAAGCGATCGATCATACCATCTTGCATGAATGTTGACTCCATCTTTGAAATTTTCTGTTATGAATACGTGTTCATTTTTCCAATGTTGCATCCAACTTCGATCTGGTAGCATCTCGCCGAAAATTAAATAATCAATTTAGATAAAAAGAAAGTAATATGATAAGTAAGAGATCTCATTCTTACATCGGTAGATTAAATCAAGCTAGGATATTAGGACAATTCCCTCACCTTGTAAGTGCTTTATTTGTTATCAATGTCTAAGAAGATGAAAGAAAACATACAACTAGATATTAAAAACTCAATGCACTCTACTACTTGAATAAAACAATATTACTTTTTCCTAAAAAAGAAAGTTCAATACACTCTATCACGAATAAAACATTTGTTGGTAGAAATTATAGATTTAGTTAAGGAGATAAGGATACTCTAAAGAGTAAACAAATAAATAACTAGGTATCTTGTACTAGACATTGTAAATTTCAGAAGAAAAATACTATGAACAATAAACAAATATGTAGAGAGAGTAGGTGTGCGGCCATGAATAAAACCTCACCACAAAATAATTTACCATTCCATTCAAGATTCTTGCTGACATTCTTGTTGAATTAATACTAGCTCATGAACAATTTAGCTTTCTTTACCTCTCTCTCTTTCTCTCTCTCCTTACAGCTAAAGACTATGTTTTATATAAAAATAAGTGCACCTCAGCTGCCGGAGCATGCATGTTATTCTTTTCTACATTATATGGATCACCACCCATCATTTGCACTTGAGCTCGAACAAAATTCAACCTTTTGTAACTACATACATAATGAATGAAGCCAGGATTTGGAAGGCATCACAGGCTAAGCTTTTACTGCAACCACAACAAAGCATAATTTCCTTCCCTCCTATATCTTTCTCTCTCCAGTGCAAAGGGACCACTACTCCCCCCACCCCCAAAAGAAAAGTCCTCATCCCCCTTTCCCTCCATTTACACCCTCTCTCTCTCTCTCTAGTAGTTTCTCTCTCCTCTTCATATATACAGACTAAACCTCCCATTCCTTGGACCTATGTGATCAGGAATCCTCTCCAAGACTCCAACACCTACATTAAACTGTAATGTCAGTCTTTCTATGCAAACATTAAAATGCCAAAATATTTTCATAGTACCTAATCACAGTTTAATAGTTCAACAAACAATTAAGATTGTCAGAAAGGTGCTGGTAAGGCAAACATGTCAATTCTTTTAATTAAGGTTATTATATTTTGTTATTTAATTTGAATTTTGAATGTTTCTCTCTCGTGCTTATAAGTCTTTTTTTAGCATTAATTAACTTGTATGTTCATTAGAAATAAATTATAAAGAACACTACAGTTTCTTGAAAAGAAAATTGTGAGAGATGTTTTAATCAAATATTTCCAAACACAAGATGTATGTGCAATTTGATCAAGTCTCCTTTGTTCCTTCGACAAATCAAACTTAGGTATACTCATATTTGTCTTGAAATTAATTCAAGGAAGACTTCAATAAGAATGAGTGTGATCTTGTAGCCTCTTGTGAAATCAGCATCTTTATATCTATCAACATCGACGTTGACACAATTAAGCCATAGCAAATATCTTTTGACCAACATCGACTAAATACTTCTTGACACAATTAAGCAGTGTCAATGATCAGCACCTTCTCTCCATCTTCCTTTATCGTGCAGTCATGCATAATGTGCTGTATATATAAATGGTTATCTTTTACCTTTTATTTTCTTGTTTATCTTTTACCTCTAATCAAATATTATTTTATGTTAGTTCATAAAGTATCATTATCTCTTTATAAATTAATTTTTTAATTCATTCAAAATATTATTTATATTAATTACTATATTCCTACTTACTAGTCTTATCAGTATATGTCACAAATCTGATCTGAGTAGTTGAAAGCTTTGATTGCAGCACAAATTTGCATTAGTGAAGATGAACTAGAAGAACAAGCATCATAAAAGTATTTTGGGGAGAAAAGATCTGAAATGAGTTTTATTCAAATGAAGCCTCATTCAAAATATCTCCTTCTAGCTGCCTTTTATACTTCCCTCATACATAACTCAGCTTTCTATTTTCATATTTACAATCATGCCATCCATTCTCAACTATGGTCTATAACAGAAAACGGTAAGAACCTTGTAGAAGTTTCTAAAGGAAGAATAGAAAACAGAGTAACATGATAAATTTCTACACTCCCCCTCAAGTTGGCAATTGGTAAAGATCTACCAAGCCCAACTT
>LTAE01011125.1:0-15738 GCA_001647135.1 Pontederia paniculata
CGGGCGTCATCTGGGGCGGTCTGCGAAGACCGCCCCATTTGGGGCGGTCTGCTCAGACCGTCCCAAATCTAAGTTGCAACCGAGCCCCCAGTGACCATCCTCTTTTGGTCTCTTGACCGTCTCAAATGACGAATTTGAGGCGGTATACACATATTTGAGAGGGTCTTGACCGCCCCAAATACGTAATTTTCTTGCAGTGAACAAATAAGAAAAATAAAATAAAGATGAAAGAATTAAATTTGTTTAAATGATAATTAAAAAAATATTATATTATTTTATTAAATGAATATATATATATATATATATATATTTAACTACATAATATTAAAACTAGAAATAGATTTTGAATATATTATTTTCTTCTATTGCGTTTAAATTTGAAATTAAAGAAAAGATAAATAAATAATATATATATATATATATATATTGTTAAAGTACAGTTAAATGACATTAAATTATTTATTCTTTTTCCTTCACTTTTCTATCTGTTTAATTATATAGTTAAGATTAAATATATTTTTAAATATGTTTTCCTTATCTTAATTTAAAAATTGGAAGAAAAATAAATTATTAAAAACTGAAAATTTAATTTCTCCGTTAGAAAGAACGAAAAGAATATTTCTCTGAATAT
The DNA here is from genome assembly GCA_001647135.1 of Pontederia paniculata. Lineage (NCBI taxonomy): Eukaryota > Viridiplantae > Streptophyta > Magnoliopsida > Commelinales > Pontederiaceae > Pontederia > Pontederia paniculata. The sequence continues at coordinate 632 of LTAE01011125.1, forward strand.
TTTATTCCGGGAAAAAAAATCAAACTCTATCTCTCTCCGTAAAAAAATCAATGCAAAGTGAAAATTCAACCAAACGAATCCTTTTTTCAATAACACAGAGAAAAATACTCAGCTTGCATTTTGAACGATTTAATGACATAACCCTACATTGTGAAGGGGGAAAGCCCCCACTCAAATCCGGAATAGTGGGTTCTCACTCATTCTTCCTGCAAACTTCTCTTAGCGCTCTCCGATTGACCAACTATGGGGGGAGGGAACTGTTGATCCCTCATTTTAATAACATTATCTTCAGACATTTGATCTACATATGAGATCTCAGATTAGCTGCATAACCAAAACATAAAAAAAATTGTTCATCGTCTAAAGTATCTTCAAAATGAGACCCTGTGAAATAGAAAAAAAAAATTCGAAGTTTAACACGACCAAAGCTCAAGAATAAACGACCTTTCAAACGTTGTTGTTTTCCTTATAGTACATATTACATACACTGATACACGACTAAGCTTCTCTCTCCGGCCATCCACATGCATGTACCAAAAGTGGCCAGAGACCAAAAAAAAAGGCCACAGCAAAAAACTTTCGACGTAATCTCCGATTACAAAGTATAATACAGAGAGAGACGGAGCGTGCATGCAGCTCAGACCCACGCGCCGCTAAGCAGAGGCTTCGAGGAGACCGTCTCTCCAAACATCTGCAACAGATCCGAGCACTTGGCGTCCGCCTCGCACTCCGCCTTCAGCTCCAGGCCGAGCTCCTCCTCTATGTCGTCCGACGCCGATATCAGCAGGAACTCGCACCCTTCGTAGTTCAACAAGTCCGGCGGATCCGCCGGTACGAAGCGTCGAGCCCCGAACTCGCCCTGGAGGTGCGCGGGGAACACTGCTTTGCGCTTACTCTGCAGACCTCTGAAGCCGCCGCTGCCGTCGCCCCCGCTCTGATCGGGATTCTTGATCTGGATGAGGAATGAGCCCTCGCGCTCAATGTTCAGCGACTCCTGTGGCTCGTTTGGGCCGTCCGCCGGCGGGAACTCGAGCTTATAGATGAGATGGGTGTGCGTTTGGCTCCGGGACTGGTGCCTCAGGATGCGGTAGACACCCTCGGCCAGGGCCCTCGCGTCCTTAGTGCGCCGGTGCCCCCGCGTGGCCGTGTCGTACTCCTCTGCAACGCCATCAAACGCGTGAGAAAACTACAGAGACCGACATCAGTAACTTTTGCAGCATTCAATGTGATTAAGATTTCAGATATGTGATCGACCTCCTCGAAGAGCTTTCTTGATGTCATCGTTATTTGTCGTCACGACCTCCACGAATCCCCAGTAAGGACGGCTCCTCTTGTTCGGGTCTGGCAAGCTCTTCTTGCCCATGACGACGAAGCGCAGCAGTGGTTGCTTCTCAATGTTCACCTCCTACGCGATTGTTCACATCAACAGCATGCAGATGTTACGAAGAATACTTGAAGATTGATCGATATCAGCTAAGCATGCTGCAAGAATCATGTAATTAAGGTATGAGTACCTCACTTCCATGGCCGCCCTCGCTTCCTTCCTGATCTGCTTGTTCGTCCTTCTCGCCATCACCGCCGCCGACGTCTTTGGGCTTCATTTTCCCTTCCTTGCCGGAATCCGATGCCTGCTTCTCCTCCACGGAGCGCTCGCCGGACTCCGGTCGCAGGACGATGTAGAGTCGTTGCACATCGTCGGGACTGCGAGCTTCTTCCTTGTCAACTTTTGGCCTGTAGAAGAAGAAGATCTCGCCCCTCTCCTGTAACGCGCGAGTAATCAACACACAACTCAGGAACTCATGAACGCCATGTTTAATCTTCTGAAAAGTGAACTGCAACAAGGTACCTGTATCTCCACCTTGGGTTCGCTTCTCGTCTTCACCTCCTCGCCTTGTCCCATGTTTACGTACTTGTTCCTCACAGGAAGCTCGAGGTTTTCTTGTTGGTGTTTGCAGGCCGGGATACGAAGATGACGGCCACATTTGGAACCTTAAAAAGGTCGGGAAGGAGGTGGTGTTCGCAGTTCTCAGTTCTCTGCTCACGACTCTTGCACGTTACATGTGGCCCGATTCCTTTCGTAAGAGAACGCCACGTCTCCGAAGAGAGGGGAAACTTTCGTACGTGTTACTTCTTTGTGTTGTTAACGACTACCGATGCTTTGCAGTTAACAAATTCCGATGCTTTCTCATGATAAATACATTTTTCTTTAGTTGACACAATTTGTTTTCTAAATTAAGAGACGTAGAATTAATAATTTTAAATTTGAATATTAAGATTAATATTTATTTTATCGTTTAATCAAGTGCTAATAATTTTAAACAGATTTGTGAATAATCATCGATTTTTTTTTGCATTTTTTAGCTTTCGAGTTTGTACGTAGAAAGAAATCGTTCTCCTATATTTTGTGTGTAATGATCATACTAGTTGAAAAAAAATCCATCGATTCTTATTGATACCATCCAATAATGTGAAGTTATATACGAAATTATAAAATAAAAGAATTTATTATCAAACATTTTCTGTACGACTAAAAGATATTATTTAATTGTTCTATATCATCAAATTGTAGTTAGAATATATATGATGAAATTAGAATAATTAATTTTCACCTATTCAGCTTATTTTATAACAAAATTAATTTTCCCAACTTATTAAAATAGATCACTCCATCAATAAATTAGTAATTAATTAGTTCAAATAATAATAAGATTAAATGATAATTAATTGGAACTAATAAATTAAACTCTATTTAATTGTCAAAATAGTTGTTAGAATGGTTAAACAGAATTAGTCCAAAAAAATATCATGAGTTTATTATTTAAATGTCAATAATGTAAAAGGGATATAGATAGGGACGAGTATAAGTTTTTGACCTGACCGATCAATTCTGTTAATCAGGATCCAATAGCCTTCTGGATGGAATATTTGATGTGAATTTTGGGTTGATATATGGATGTGAATATTTGATGTCGAATATAAAATTTAATTTAAATAATTAAAAATTATAATAGTAAAATTAATTAAACTTTTAAAATTATTTATATTTTAATGATTTCATACTTATATAATTCTTTTAATATAATATTATATTTTATCTTAAAATATATTATCATTATAACGAAATGAATATATAAAAAATGAAATTTACAAAAATGAATGGTCGGATGATTTAATTTGACTAAACTTAATTTTTTCAGTTGAATTGGTTCAAATTTTACGTTCTGATCAATCCAACTCAATTTATTATACTATTTTATTAAAACATTACAATTTTTACTATTTTTGAAAACAAATATTGATCAATTCAATAATGGCGTAACGAAGTGTCCATAATTAAAAGAATAAATTTATACTGTAACACCCAGATCCGTTAACTCGCAAGTCCAAAAACTCATAACCAATAAGGGTGAGAAGTATTATAAATACCACATAGGGGTGTCATAAATTTTTATTATTCTAAATTTTGTGGTCATCCCTAGGTAAGAAAGAATTCTCCCTCCTCCTTTGTTCATGTTTTTCTTCCTCTATTTCTTATCTCATAAATTCTATTCGACCGTAGGAGAAGAAGATCCTTTATCTCACCAAGAGAAACGTCAAAGAGGACGTCCCCGTAAGGTTAGGACAAACTCCAACGAACTCGAATGTATATTCCCTGACGGATTTTTTGTACATACGATGATGTGATAGATCATGCATGTTTGTATGAATTTTTTTCTCCGTTTTTCCTAGAATTTTGTTATAATTGAGAGGGCATCGAAAGAGGAGTTTTCCCATTTATTTGTCATGATCGGACCCGAAGATCATTGAAAAATGGTCCTGAAATCTGACGAAATCGCGCGACAACCGAGGCTGGCGAAGACGACCCAACACGGGCCATGTAGATCAGACGCGGACCACGTCGTATGGATCTTGTGCGGTGCACAACGCGGCGGCGGCAAACCCTAGAATATGGTGACTCTGACTTTGAGCGTGACTGACACATCGGCAGACGCGGTGCGGACGACACGACGAGTGCATGTCACGGCAGACGCGAATGACACACAGCGCGCGTAGGGTGAACGCGATGCACGACGAACGCGGATTATGAACACGGCATGGCGGCGCGAAAACCCTAGAAAAACTCGGTTCGCGCCACCCTGGCGCGGCCCTTGTTAAATCTGCAGTACATGATCTGACGACGCAGACCATGATGGCGGACGCAGAGCGTGTTGGATGGGCGCAGAGCACAGCGGACAAACACGGTGTGCGGCCAACGGACATAGATGTGGAGCACGATGTAGGACGCGGCGCGGCGCAGAGCGCGGACGAAGCGAACGAGATGGACGCGGCGGCGGAAAATCCTAGGTAGCACACGGACCGTGTTATCTTGACGCGACCCGTGTTGACCCGATTTGACACGAGTCGTATTTTGACCACACGACCGCGTCCTAGACTCAATAGATAGAACATTAAATATTTGATTTAATACCTACGGACCTTGTTGAGAAGTGTGCAAGATTAATAATAGAAATATGACGCCTACTATTGTTTAGGAGCCGTCATAGTTAATTATATAGGGCGGGTAGTGTGGCTGCTACCTAGTTCTTGTTGTTCAGGCTGCTCCCACTATTAAACGAAGAGGATTCACGTGCATCCTCCCCTTTTCAGGGCATTGACCGTGGTTAGTGCACCAACCACTGACAGTCAGCGTACTTGGAAGACTCATGAACGTTTAATTAATTTACCCCGAAGTCATTTGAACATATTAGTGGGTTAAAATCTAAGATTGATAAAGAAATGTATATTAAAATACTTACACTAATATAGGATTTCATGTATCTTATTTATGTCTTGATGCTGTCTCAGGATATGGTTGACTTTATATATATTCTTATGTTGTTCCAGAACATAAGATACAATCCCGATGATGTTTCAGAATATTGTTATTTCTCTGATGTTGTTCTAGGGTAGATGTAATAGTGAGATTCTCTGATGAATGATTTTCCCTAAGGTGGTTCTAGGGTAGATGGTATGTATGAACCCCTGATATTGTTCTAGGAGAGTAGAACTATACCTTTATACTTGGTAAGCTTAGATTATATTTGTTTTACCAATGATCATTATCATAGTACACAAACATGATTTAATACCATCTTGATATCCTTATTCATGCCAATGATTATTAGTTATCTTATGTACTTGATGCCTTACATACTGAGCGTTTTAGCTCATGTGATATTATTTCTCTTGTGTTGAATCCCATAGGTAACTAAGATGTGATGGATTCTTGCTGCTAGTGGTGTGCGTGACAGCTAATTCTCGTGGTGGATACTATCTGCACATAAATGAATCTTTGAGTTTTATCTATCATTAGATCTCTTTTTCGGTTCATTGAGTTGTATGGCTACCAGTCAGCATATTGCACTCTTTATTTGTTTATCTTCCGCATTTTATCTATTCAATCCTTTAGTCATCTGTCTTGTTTCATTTTCTACATTTATTTCGCAAAATTTTGTTGACTAGTCAAATTGTCAGAGCATAAGTCAAATTGTCAGAGCATAAGTCAAAGGGTAGTGTCCTCAGGCACATATTTTGACCATGTGACAGAGTATGAATTTGGGGACGTTACGTATATAAAAAATAATTAATTTGTTTATGGGTGCAACTTTACTAAATAAAAATTAGAAAGATGTAAACGAAGATGAATGATTTTTTTTTTCATTTGATATAAGTATGTATTTTTGTTGGAAAGAAAATTATTCATAGAGTGAGAATTCGTTTTCATTGGCGCACTCTTCAATAGCGGAGGAATCAAATGATTTTCTAGACATAAAAGTTAAACCCCCAAATTTTACTGATATTTGTTTGAAACTTCAAAACGTCATAATTTTTTGACTAATTATTTTATTAATAATTTCGTATGGTAATAATAATAATAATAATAATTTATTCAATAAGTTATCCCGAATAATATATTTGATGCCTTAAAATCCGTATTTATAACACATAACTTTTGGTAACATTTATATAAATTAAAACTTGATATATAAAAACTTATGCAAAATTTTATAAACATTTTATATTATGTAAACTAATAGGGTCTTCGGATGATTTTTTATATTAAAAATATATTTCGAATGTTAAAAACATATATTGATTTTTTTAAAAAATAATTTATATTATGTAAATTAAATAGGACACTTGAGATGATTTTTTATATTAAAAATCTATTTTTTTCGAGTGCATATAAGGTCGAATCAATTCCTTAAAATTTTGATTTTTTTAGATTTTCTGTTTACGACCTTGACCTTCAATGGGTCATTAAATAATCAAAACTAATTGACTTTAATTTTTTTTTCTATTAAATCAAGCACAATGGAAAAAAAAGAAATATCCAAACAATATTTTCCTCGTGTTGAAGGGTCGTCGGGAGCGCACAAGAAAGAAGTAAGCGGTTCGTCCAACCGAGTTTGGCGGGTTTCGAGAGACCTGCGTCCAAAGTGAACCCGAGTCCGACAAATCCAAACCCATCATCGGGTCCAATAGGCTTAAACCCTCCTCCGCATCCAGCGAATTTGGCATTACGGCGGAGCTTTCCAAGTTGCAAGACTTCGCTCTCTCCTCGTTTCCATCGATCCGCCTCCCTCCAACGCCCGTCTTCCCCCATTTATCTCTCTCTCTCTCTCTCTCTCTCCTTCCAAGGACTTCAGAGCGACCTCATTGTTCCAGGTAAGAATTCTTCTCCCCTCAGGTGGATCCATCCATTTCTCGGACCATCTCATTCTCTTTTGCCGATTTGCTCGTTTGATTTCATGCGTCCGCAGGGTTCTTGATCCACTCATGGACTCCATTATGGCTTGCAAATCCGCCTGCGCGCCGCCTCTTCATCGCCCTGTGAGTATGCCGCGTTCGTTCTGCTTAGATTCGTTAGTTCGATCTGAATGTAATTGGCGGCGTTCGTGTGCTCGTGTCATGGCCTTGCGCAATTAATCTGGCAGTGTTTTTCTTGCTCAGCAGTTGTGTTCTGGCTGTGATATTGTGCATATGTAACTTGCGAAATCCTTGAATTTATGCTCCTGGATGTGTTTTGAGTTGTTATTCACAGGAACGTATACCAACCAGTTCTTGATTTCACTCTCTTCGTTTAGACTTAGTCAATTGTTCAATTTCTTTTTGTCTTCCATCATCTGTTTCGTGCATTTATTTTGTGCTTTGAAGCTCCAATTTAGAATCACATGCGTATAAATTTATTGGTATGTGAAAACACGTTAGGGACTTCTGTTATTTTTGATGCTGCTAGGGATGTGTTCTTATTACGTAGGTGATTCAAATTGTTATGCTTTCTTTATGTAGGGGTTATTTACTAAAGTTGCTAGAGGAACTCGAAGCACACAATGCAGCTTTGTGGTGGGAGGTGCTCCCAACTTTGACAAGATAAGTTTGCTCAAGCAAAGAACTGGTTGTGTGACCAGAAAATCAAAAGCTCGTGGGGGAGCTCTTAATGCGACCTGTGGGGATGAAAAGATTCTCATAGCAAATAGAGGAGAAATTGCAGTCAGGGTGATTCGGACTGCACACGAGATGGGCATACCATGCGTTGCTGTGCATTCCACAATAGACAAGGATGCCCTTCATGTGCGCCTAGCAGATGAGGCAGTTTGCATTGGTGAAGCACCTAGCAGTCAGTCGTATGTGTCTCTTCATTTCATAACAGTTAAACAAAGCGAACTTAGCTTATCTGATAATATCTGCTGATCTTTATGGTTTGCCTGTTCAACAGTTACCTGTTCATTCCAAATGTTTTGTCTGCGGCTGTCAGTCGTGGATGCACCATGTTGCATCCTGGATATGGTTTCCTGGCAGAGAATGCAGGTTTTGTAGATATATGCAAGGAGCATGGGATCAACTTTATTGGCCCAAATGTAAGTGATGCTCACTGAAATACCATTAGGTTTTTGACATTTTAGCATGATATGGATTATTCTTCCCTTGTTGACTTCTTATCATTACTTAAGGAAAGTCTTCACTTCTCAGTGAAAAAGAAAACGGAAAGTTTTTAGACTAGTGTACCATCTCAATGCATGGATGTTATGATCAGTGATAGTTCTTATTGACTTGTTAGTTAATTTTTAACTGTTTTTTCATTAATTTCAAGGTAATGATTTTTTTTCTTCATTGGTCTTATTGTTATGTTTGTTTGAGGCTTTCAGAATCTTTCTTTATGAAATATCCTAGAGAATAAACAATTTACCTTTTTGTATCAGCCTGATAGCATTCGCGTGATGGGTGACAAATCTACAGCCAGGGAAACAATGAAGAAAGCCGGTGTCCCTACTGTACCAGGGAGTGATGGATTACTGCAGGTATAGGAGCATTTTCATTTTTCTGCTGTTTGTCGTTGAGTCATTATGGATTTCATCATCATCAAATTCTTGATTCAACAACTTTTTCTTCTTTCTTCGTTTTTTAGTGGCTAAGCACATAACACTTCTTATTTTCACAGTCCACAGAGGAGGCTATAAGGCTGGCCCATGAAATTGGCTTTCCTGTGATGATCAAGGTGATTCATTTCTCTATGAAACTGACACATTAAGTTCAGAAAACACTTTTTATTGGGCTTATTATTACACAGCCGAACATCACTAACACATGATTCTTGTCTCTTACGATTATGGATCTTTTAAATTCTTGTGTTTGTCATTGCATCTTTTTTATGCTTTTTAGAGCAGAGATGTTTATGTTGAGAATATTTTAGCATTAACGGAGTTCTTTAGTCGAGAGTGGATAAGAAGCTGAATCTGTATCTTGGCACCTCTATGTATTATATCTCTTTTTTAATAAAATGGATGGCTACACTTGGTAGCCATCCTTTACCGTCTCAAAGAAAAGAGTGCTGGGATTTAACTTGGTGCAGTTCGCAATGTTATTTGGGGCATGTTGATCATCATGAAGATTCTTTATTTTGTTCAATGATAAAAGATGGTCTTTATGAGTTGCCAATCTCACATATTTCCTAAAGTTGCATCACAATTTATCTTTAGATTTATTGTAAAGTGTATCAAGTTCAAATAACTTTGATTTCCATGGCATTAAACTATGTTCTGGATCATGGTGCTGATTTAGTTAAACGCTATTGCTAAGAACTAATTCTGGTGCAACTATTCCACCGTCCCATGGTCTTACGGTGTTATCTTTGCTATAGATTACATGCTTTATTATCTCAGAACCATTAAAGTTATTCAGCGTGAATAAGATGGTCATTTTTTTTATGTTCTGAGTTCTAATTGATTTGCAAATTATATAATATTCTTTTTCTGTGACCAGGCAACTGCTGGTGGTGGTGGGCGTGGAATGCGCCTAGCCAAAGAACCTGATGAGTTTGTAAAGCTACTCCAGGTATGCTTTATTCTTAATTTGTAGAAGATCAATGTGTATGCGTATCTGTCCTCTGACATTTACTATCTTCTAAGTGCAGCAAGCTAAGAGCGAGGCTGCAGCAGCTTTTGGTAATGATGGAGTTTACTTAGAAAAATATATCCAAAATCCACGACACATTGAGTTTCAGGTTGGTTATGTTCTCAAGAAATTATTTCTTGATTTCTCAAAAAATAATCTGGAAAAAGTTAACTTTACATCATTGTCCACATGATTTTGTTTAGGAAAAAGTAATCTTAAGCATATTTTCATCTCTGAAGCTACTTTATATTGATTTATTTATCCTATATTTGATTACTCGTTGATTTCTAGGGCTGATCCATGTGAAACAGGCTCTTCTGGCTACCTTTCTTGAGAGTCAATTTATCGAGCACAATTTTACAAAATGCACAACTCTAACCTACTGTTTATGACTTTATAGGTTCTTGCAGACAAGTATGGGAATGTTGTTCACTTTGGCGAGCGTGATTGCAGTATTCAGGTAATGTTGCCATTTTTCTCTATTTTCTTTATGAAGATCGCACGATCCTTTTTTTTCGAAGGCATTTTTCTAACTGGAAAGCAATTTATATCAATTTTTTGTTGCTTCTCTTTCTTCTGTATTTCATTTCATTTCACCGCAATCACAATAATGTGTCGAATCATGTTTCTGAAATATGGTCACTTGTAGACAGTTGAATACTGCTTGAGAACCATATGTTTCAAGGTTTCTGTAAGATGAGGAACTTTGGCTCAAATGCCATAAATCTTTTTGTTTTCATTTAGCTAATGACCTATTGTGCATTTTGGGAGACATACTAAATTATATGTTTATATGTAAGGCAATAAATTTTCAGTCTTTTGTTTAACAACTTTATGGATGCTATATTTGGCAGAGAAGAAATCAGAAACTCTTAGAAGAAGCTCCATCACCAGCTTTGACCCCAGAATTGCGTAAAGCTATGGGTGATGCAGCTGTGGCTGCAGCTGCTTCCATAGGTTATGTTGGTGTTGGTACTGTTGAATTTCTACTGGATGAAAGAGGTTTCTTCTACTTTATGGAAATGAATACCAGGATCCAGGTATTTTGATCTGAAGTATTTTGTAAAAATTCCTGAAGTTAGGGGCGCTTCATTTCTTTGTTTTTACTTTCTTTCTGCATGAAATCCAGGTGGAGCATCCTGTAACTGAAATGATTTATTCAGTTGATCTAATTGAAGAACAAATAAGAGTGGCCCTTGGAGAGAGACTGACTTACAAGCAGGTGAATTTCACTTTACAAATTTGACTCTTTTTGTTACCTAATGTTGAATCTGATGCTACAAGTTGGTTTAGCTTTCATTACTTAATTTGTTATTTGGTAACAGGAAGACATCGTTCTGAGTGGACATTCAATTGAATGCCGTATCAATGCAGAAGATGCCTTCAAAGGATTCCGTCCAGGGCCGGGTATTTGTCCTTTATCTTTGATGATAAATGAATGTGAAATACAACCTAGTTAAAGCAGATTCCGTCCAGGGTCGGGTATCTGCTTTAACTATGGAATTTTAATTTCTATTCGCCGTTTTTCTCTGCTGCTGTTACAAAATCCTCATTTGGGTAAACTCATCATCATGTAATCTACATTGGCCCACTAGGAGCTAACACTAACACTAGCTCTCAATATGCATTCACAAGGTGATCAAGAGCAACAAATCTGCATATGTTGGAGAAATTTCCAAAATAATCACTCTATCATGAACTGACTACCATTTAGTTTAGATAGGAAAATGTCATTCTAGGCTTAAGCCTTTCAGTCAAAAAAATTTACACTCTATATTTCATTCTTTCAAGGTCATGTTTTCTATTCAGATTATTGTTAACTTTCAGGGAAAATCACATCATACTTGCCATCTGGAGGCCCATTTGTGAGAATGGACAGTCATGTTTATCCAGGTTATGTAGTACCTCCAAGTTATGACTCACTACTGGGAAAGGTACTTCCATTAATTGAGTGGTTTTCTATAAAAGAACTCATGATATTCTTTTCAATGACTGGTTTGAGGTTCTTACATATCTATTTCATATTTAGCTTATTGTTTGGGCACCAACCAGGGAGAAAGCAATAGAGAGAATGAAAAGAGCATTGAATGACACTGTCATAACAGGTTAGTGAGCCATTGCAGAATGAAGTCTTTTTCTCCTTGCTTTGCTTGTAAATGGTTCTTCAATGTCATCTGAGTGTAATTTTTCATTTTATGTCTCCTTAAACACTAACATCCAACTATATTTGGTCATTCCAGCCCTATAACTCACAATTCCTTTTGAGTATGTTTTCCTATCTTATTTCTTCCTAATTGCTCATCTTTTACCCAAAAAAAAAACAAGAAAGCAATTCATGGAGGAGCAAAGGACTTCTATTTGCAATTGGTTCTATTATAAATGCACTTATGCGTTGAAGCTGCAAGCTGCAGTATGCAGGAAAGGGCATAGCTAGTGTGATATGCCACTGAAGCTGCAAAGAATTTGTATTTGCAATATGATTCTATATAGATACGTTTATACGCTGAAGCTGCAAGCTGCATCATGCAAGAGAATTTATCTGAGTCCATCACGTTCTTATATGATTAAGGACTCTAATGAGACAGATCTAGTATTTTGTGGTTCGATCTTGTCATGCTCTTTCTTTTCTTTTCTCTGCTGTAACTGATCAACGACGTCATTATGCAGGAGTCCCCACAACTATTGAATATCATAAGCTAATTCTTGACATAGAGGTATCAAGTTATGAGCTGTGTGCTGAAAGAATTCTTGTTTCTTATCTATACATAAATCATATCTGAGTTTTCTCTTATATGCATTATCTCGACATTGCAGGACTTCAAAAATGGAAAAGTGGACACAGCATTTATACCCAAGCATGAGAAAGAGTTGGCTGCAGTAAGTGCCTTTTTCCAATGTGATAACAACAATTTTTCTTCATGGATGCATACATGTCTCTGCCAATGTGTTTGTACATTTAAACACAAAACTCATATAAATTGGAAATTAGTTCTTTGCCATAACAGTCACATGGGAATAAGGTTAACTATATATGCCTTAGTCCTTCCTTTGGTTATTATTTAGATCAATGTAAGACATCAATTTGGCAGTTATAATAGTGAGGAAACATACATATAATGAGCTTTTATTATCTACATAGAACTTCATCAAGCCAAAGGCAAGCTCAATTTGTAGCGTGATTGCTCTATTAGCCTAAGTATGCTGTTTGATCTGTCTTATTTAAGATATTTTGGCAGAATCAAAACATTAATCATGCTGTTGGGATCCATACACTTGCAAATGTAGATGCCTCTTCCTAGTTTTTCATAGTCCCTTGTCCAGTTACACTAATAGGCAGAGTTCTTTAGGATTCAAATGAAGGAACATAAGTAATGAATGATTAAAGCGGGAATGTCCGCAAGCCTCAAAGTCTGTTGGAACCCGGTGAAAGATGATTAAATAAAAATACCAATGACATGGATACCCTTGGTAATACTATAGTCATTCTCTTTGGTTGTTCCTTTCTTCTGGATAATGCTGACTTAGAATTTGATAAAAAAATCTTTGCATTTTGCAGCCCCAGAAATTGGTTCTCGCTACTGCAGAAAAAGAACTTGCAGCAGCAAACAACTAAATGAAGCTCGTGTTGCCATAAAAAACTTGTGGCTTTACCGTCTTGCAGCACGCTTAGGGGCATGAATATTGAAATGTGAATCAGCTTTGCCTTATGGATTGTAGAGTTCCAGCTTAAAAGTTGCTTTAATGTCTTAAGCAGCGAGGTGCATCAAAAGATCTTCAAGAGGACTTCGGAATCTCTGCATAAGTTTCTCTCACTGGGCATGATTCTTGAACTTGGAATATTTTTCTATTGAACTATTTATCCTGTTTAGCTGTTATGAAGTTAATTTATATTAACTGTAAAACTCAAACTCATGAAACTCAAAAATGAATTTGTTGGCCCGTCCAAAAGTATGTTGTTCAATGCTCACTTCGACTAGTGTCACGATTTGATGGTTGTGTGATGTATAGCGTCTCTAACAATCATTTAGATTCATGCATAAGAAATATAGTAAGGCTCAAAATTATGAATAGCTATAAATAATATCACCCAATTGCAAGTGTACAATATCAATTATAAGGAGGACAAAAAAAAAGCTTAGAAATTAAAGAGTTATTGGAATACTACGGAGGGTCTATACTTAGTTTTTGCCGTAGGAATATCCAAATGATCATATCATAAACAATAAATATAAAGTAAAGACAATCAGCTCACATGGAAAATACTTCTGTGAATTCACGTTTTCACAATATCGATTCCTTGATACTAAATTCACACTACCAAAGGATCTATGAAAGCACAAGATTATAACTCTTGGCCTTCTCTCAAATCAATGCCTAAAACTTCTCATATTCGTCAGTTTCAAAAGTTACAAACTTACATTCACAGCCTGCAATTGCTTAATCGACTGCGACAAATAGCTAAAGGGCAATTACTTTTCAGCTCCTTGCTTGCAAAACTCATGTCCTTCTAGTAGGAGTAATTTTTAAGATTGATACCCCAATTTTACTTGTGATATTAAGTTGGTACCCTAATTTTATTTTGTACCTATTTAGTCTTCCAATTATACAATTTTTTTACAATTTATCCCTTTACATATTATAATTATTTTTTTATGATGTGACAATCACATCATTTATTTTCATAAATAATTGGTACCCAAAAATAATTAGTGATAAACAATGATTTAATATCTCGATTCTCGTCGCTATTTTAAACATAATATGAATATAAAGGTTCTATATGAAAATGATAAAATGACAAACGGAGATGAACCTAAACATTCAAGATCAACTCCTTGTTTTACGTAAATGAAACCTCTTGACCTGCCATTTGGACTAAATCGCTTCTATTGTCGATGTGTATTTATTTTTAGGAGTTCATGCATTCATAGAAAAATAGTAAAATAAAATAACCTTTCAACTTGAATTCATTCGAATCGTGAAGCACACAAAAAGTATTGCACATGATCGTAAAAAACGATTAGCAATAAAACAAAAAAAAATGATGCACAATAATATTATAAATAAATCTAAAGATAAATTAATCATAAGAACATCTTAAGAATCAATTAATTCAATAAAACTAAATTGACTATTAAAGTTCATAAAAAACACAAAATAATATAAGTTTTACTCTTTTAAATAGTTGTTTTCTTAGCTCAACACATGGTCTCTAGTGTCTTTTATAAAATTTATATAAAAAATCTTTTCGTTTGCTATCACAATTTTACCAACTTTTTAGTCATTTGTAATTTTGACGGTAGATATTTGATTCTGACTCGCAAGTTATATAATTGTGAAACATTCATTTTTTAATATTTCTTTTTTTAGAAACACATAAAATATTATCAATTAAATCTAAAACTATTAAGAATGATAGAAAACTACACACATGATAAAAATTATATTAGAAAAAAATATAAAATTAATTTTTAATGTAATTTTCAAAATTGAATATCATGCTGTATTCAGACGTCAATATGAAAATATTGGTGCGCTCTCTAGAGTCCTTATCACTACAATCTTTTGGTTCCATTGTTCTAGGAAAAAAAATATAGGTAAACTGAAATGAGTGTTGTAAGGCGACCAGTATGGTCACGGGCCGTGATAGGTCATCACGGGCCGTGACCAGT
>LTAE01011127.1:0-15737 GCA_001647135.1 Pontederia paniculata
CGTCCTCGCCGGATCCGCGCCGATCTGGCAGATCCACGCCGGATTCGCGTAGATCCGGCGAGAGATTAGTTCGTGCGAAGGGAAAAAAAGAAACAAGAGGGAGGTGCGTCGCCGGAGGAGAAAAGTGGAGAAGAAACTCACCGGAAAGCTACCGCCGCCGGATCCGAAGAGGAAAGTCGCCGCCGCCGGTGAAGGAAGAAAAAACGTGAGAGGAAGAGAAAATTGTGAAGAGAGAGAGAAAGATTTGGGGAGGGATTTCGAAAGGGCGGTCTAGCAGACCGCCCGAAATGGGGCAGTCAACTTGGACCGCCTCATTTGGGAGGGTTATTTAGACCCTCCCAAATATTTTGACGCAAAAAGCAGTTTTTGTTGTAGTGATGTATAAATTAAATAGTGATTTACACACCCATTAAACTTATAAAATTAGATGTACAATCCTAAAAGGTTAAATAGTTAAGTAAATTACATATTTATATTTATTATCTTCAAATCTTTCATGATGACATTAACATATCATTCATTCTTAATTATATAATAGTTAATTTGGCATATACTTCAGTAATGGAATTAAACAAATGATTAGGAGGTGGCTCTACGTGTACATGCTTCCTTTCCTATAAGCATGGATTTCTATGCGTGGCGGGTAGCAGTTGGGCCACTTAGATACTTGTCGTAGTGTACGCTTTTTACGTCAGCTAAATAGACACACGATGGAGTCACAAGCAACGCCCATATATACCTCTCCCAACTCCTCTTCTTCCTCCTCCTCCAATGGAAAGATCAAGCAAGTAATTAACAGTAGGTTTTAGGAAAACGTAGCTTAATTCACAGGTGTGTATCCATACACAAAAATGGAAGAGCTTTACGAGTCGGAGGTAGTGTGGCCGGAGATCTGCCACCAGTGGCCTACGAGTGCAGGGACTGCAAAGAAAGGCTCTGCAGCTGCTGTATCCCCTAAGAGGGTTCGCCCCCGGAGGCCTGCGGCGGCGACGACGACGGGGCCAATGGTCATACCGGCGACTGCGCGGATGTGGGAGCTGAACAGCAGCAGCAGCAGCGAGGAGGAAGTGGAAGAAGAGGAGATGGTGCCGCCGCATGTCATGGTGCGGCGGAGGAGGTTGGTGGGGAAAGCGGCCTACTCGCTGTGCTCCGGCCAAGGGAGGACGCTCAAGGGCAGGGATCTCAGATACGTCCGCAACGCCGTGCTTCGGATGACCGGATTCCTTGAGGGGTGACCGCTGGCCGGCCGGCCGCGGCGCGGACGTCCCCCGTGCCGGAAATAAGTTGAGATCGTGTCGGCACAGTTCTGGGTATAAATTGATTACTCCATGTAACTTATAATTCACAATTGATCAAGCAAGAGCGAGTGCTTTTGTTCTTTTCCTCTCCCTCTTCTTTTACTTCCATCTTTTGCTAAAAGTGTTGATGTGTAGTGAAGGAAAACAATAGATACTAATCAACATTTATTGTGTGTCCTTATTGAAAGGGAAAACAAAAGTGCTTAATGTTTGCATATTTTTTTTTGTTATACTACTCGTAACGCATCCGATTTCATTTAAGAAATTGGTCGTCTTGAATCCATTGGTCCACAGATTTTAAAATTCTTTTTTCTTATTCACTTTGTGTTTTAGAGGTGACTTTTACGGAGTCTCTTTATTCCGTATGACACTTAGTCCATCATGATTTTCTTTCAACGCGTCTTTAATGATGAAGATGATAATCATTTATAAGTCAATGATCATCTTCATATTTTGTCATATGAAACTAAATCTTTGATATTTTTGTTGTGAGTTCTTACACTACTTATACCTGAATATGCACTTTATTTATTACTCGCCAGGCAAAAAACGAAAATAAATAAATTTCAAAACTACTCCCTGTGCTCCGGCCAAGGGAAATTCACAATTGATCAAGCAAGAGCGAGTGTTTTTTTCTTTTCCTCTCCTTATTTTACTTCCATCTTTTGCTAAAAGTGTTGATGTATAGTGAAGGAAAACAATAGATACTAATCAACATTTATTGTGTGTCCTTATTGAAAGGGAACAAAAGTGCTTAATGTTTGCATAATTTTTATGTTACTCAACTAAGATGTTTGCATGCTTTTTTGGTATGATGTTTGTGCATGTCATGAGTAATTTTTGGAAGGGAAATTCGAGAACAAAGATCACAAACATAAATTCAGAAAAATAAAGAACACATACAAATTTATTTAGATTCATTCTTAAATTAAAAATATATTATGTAAAGATATTTCACTATTATTATTTTGTTAGAATAGCTTAATATCACATTTGAAATATGAGTAATATATATATTTTCAAATAGATTCAAAACTTGAACAAATAGAGAATCTCTTAATCTGTACCATACGGACCAACTTAAATAAAAGTCCAAACTCATTTAGGTTTCGAGGGCGGTGCCTCCCGAACTTCTTTTTTCGCACGTAGTGGTCAAATGTCGTTGAGTAATACTCCAGTTCTCCTAAGTTTACATGAGCGTATCCGACGTAAGAAACAAGAGACCTGAAACATTTATGAGCTGAACTAAGCTTAAAGAATTATATACCTGGATATACACTTTATTTATTACTCGCCAGGCAAAAAAGGAAAATAAATAAATTTCAAAACTTGTTCGATGTCAATCATAATATTCAGAAGTACTGACTCCTGACTACTTCAGTGACCGAATAGAAATATCTTTGCCTCGTTACATTTTATTTATAAATTTTCAAATATAAAAAAAAAACTTAGCATAAACAGATGTTAAACGATGTGCACGCCTTTTGATTAATTTGCCGGTTCCATTTTTTGTATCTATCAGATCAATTAGTAACCTAATACCATGTCACCATCTGCATTTATCACATTTCTAGAGAGCCTGAGCTGAACAGAATGAAGACTAAATCTGCTGCATTATTAACATCCTAAATAATATATGCACTGCATATGTACCTAACCAAATTACTAATTTCCAAAGAGAAAAGAAAAAACAGCACATATCCAATTCTGTTAACAGTGATAGCTGATGAGAATTTGTGCTTAGTTTCTCGAAAGAGCATTTGGTTAAAAACATATCATCCATGCTAATCATATAGCTGTTGATCAGAACTCTTCTTCTTATCCTGTGCAAAAAAATATCATCCATTCTAATCATAATTGTTGATCAGAATTCTTCTTCTTTTCCTGTGCCGAGTTATCACATAATTGTGCAGCTTTGGTATCAGATTCTGATGGCCCTTTTACTAGTTCACTACCCCCCCTCCCTCTCTCTCTCTCTTTAGGGATGTTCACGAGTTGGATCAACTCGATCCGAATCTAAATTCGATCCAATCTGATTGATTTTGTTCGGATTGAGTTGGATCGGATTGATGACAAAGTAGTCACCGAATCCAATCTAACCCGACCTTCATTGGGTCAGGTCATCGATTTATCCAGTTAATTTTTTATATATATTTTTAATTATTTTTTTTAATACTTAACATCAATTATATTTTAAAAAATAAAGAAACATATATTTTTCAATATTTTATAATGATTTAAAGGATATAAAGTATAGATTTGTAATATATTTTAATTTTAAAATAATATAAAATTTTTATTAAAAATGAATTAGTTTAATTTTGATAAAAAATATATAAAAGTTTAGGTCATCGAGTTGGGTCGGGTTGATCGGGTTCGAAGAGTTGAAATTCATATATGACCTGTTGGTGATCGAGTTATAGTCGAGTCGGTTCGGGTTTGATCCGACCAACGATCCGATCCGACCTAATTGAGATTGGATCAGTTCGTATCGTCAGGTTCATCGGATCGATTCGATCCGGCGAATACCCATTCTCTCTCTTGGGTCATCCGGGTCATTGTCCATGAAGGAAGACATTTTTGGTGAATAAATGAAAAACCTTGAGAAGATACATGCTTTCATTGGATAATTAGGTGGATGAATTGGATGGTGTTCTCAGACAGAGACGCAAGGACCTGAAGGTCCAGTACTGTGCCACCATGTTCACGACTCTTTTATATTATATGTTTCGTCCATGATAAAAAGATGTAAAAAGGACATGGAAGAAAGCAATGGATTTATTTTTTGTACACAAGCAATTGAGTAATATATCAATCATGTCATTCTTATATCTTTACTTACTTTTAATTTTCTTATGAAAAACTTGATGCAAACATTCTTCTTGTTTTTTTTCTTAGAGTTTCGAATTAGAGGGATTAGCTTCTTAAGAGAAGTCAAAATAGCTAAGATATTTTTGGGAGAAAATATTGACTATTCAAAATTTTAAATATTGATCATAGATATTTTAAATCTAAGCTATCATTCTTAAAGGAAAATAACATAACGATATTTTTGGAGGAAGGACCTGATGTTTCTCAACTTTCTAATTAGTTTTAAAGGCTACATCTCGTAAAACTAGTAAATAAATTGATTTAATGATAAGTTTCTTCACGAAAAAAATTGATCAAAAAAATTACTGAAAAATTATTATCAATATCATTATTATTCAAGCATTCTAATATTATCGTCAGAAATTTATATCAATTTTACTTATACATCAAAACCTACCATTGGATCTTTATATAATGGTAGACTGTATGCATTTTACACGGGTAATATTTGATTATCTAATTGTTTTATTTTTACTCTTAAACAAAACTAAAGAAAATGAATTTTCTAAAGGATTTATCCGGCTTCGTTTTTTTTATTATAAAAATATTAACATCTTGGTAGATACGAGGAAAAGTGTGCTCTGTAAATGTGGCGTATCGTATTACGTACGGAAGAGGAAGAAAGAAAAAAGAGCACCTTTTGGTAGCCATCAAATATTAAGAATCTAAAAAATTGTGGTTATATCAGCGTCACAATTTATCTGAGACAAAAATTATTGTGACTTGTGAATATTTTGTAGACAAGTATTTCGGGACCTTATGAATCGTAGAACTTGAGGTCTTTCAAATTTTAATGAACAGTCTAATTTAATAAATTAATTCTAATTATATTTAGATGGATTAAAATATAATAATTATATATAAATTATAATAAATGTTTTAGATCAGAAATGAGAATAAAAAATATAAAGCAGATGTTAATTAATATTATAATATTTTATGAATATTTAATTGATTAGAGTTTAAGTAATATGTAATTAAAAAATTTTGACCGTAAACTGTAGCCTCATATATAAACATCATCTCATTTTTTAAAATGTTTTAAAAATGAGGTGGAACCACATTTTTATGGTGAGATTGCAAAGTGCAATCAAAAAATTTTAGTTACACCTTACTTAACCTCAATTAATAATATTAGTAAAAAACAATAATATTTGAATTAATATTTATATTTTTTTTTCAAAAAAATTGATTAAAATTATTAAATAAGTAATAATTAATATAAAATTAATCTCATGTATTAATTTTTTTATAAAATTTCTTGTTAATAAATATTGATTAAAATTATTTTAAAAATAAACAATATAAAAATATTCTCATAAACTCATAATTTAATAATAATAATTTCATAAAAGAATATCTTTCTTAAAATAAAAAAATCTTCTAATAGAAAATTTGTATTATAAATTAAATATAAGGTAATAAAATATTTTCTTACAAATAATTAAATAATATAAAATTGTTCTAAAGAAATAATATAGTAAAATAATTTATGAAACTTATTTTAATCTCATATGTAAATTAATAAAATATTATCATAAAAATAAGTAAAAACTATCATTTAAAAATTATAATATGATGATTAATAATTTTATAATTATATTATTAAGTTAGCATAAAGTTAAAACTCATTATTTAACTTTAAAAATTAAGTAAAGAAAAATTAGAGAGAAAAAAGAGTAAAGAGAATGGTAGAATGATCACATATTCTAGTCTCAATTTTCGTCCCAATTTTATCAAACATTGATATGATAAAAATTGATGGAAACCGATCAATTATAATTAGATTTCATTTGTCAAGCGGGACCTATATGTATGTATGTCCATTTATACAAAATTATTACAAATTAATTATTGGCATGGAAATAAAATAATTTAATTATATATATATATATATATATATATAGTGGTGGGCCACACACATCTAAAACGCAAGCTATTACATTAACAATAAGAGGCATATTGTGATGATCTAGCGAAACTTGGATCATTTGTTTTATTCCCCCTTCGGAGAAAAATACGAGATTTTGAGTAAAAAGTTAATATTTTGTTAATAAAAGTCGAGTTATCATCACCATCAACTTGGCTCAGACCGTAGTTTTATTCCGAACCAAGATTGGGCCGTGTCTAAGGTCTATTGACCCAAATTTTGTAATTTAGTTCATTAATTATATATAATATTGAATATATATATATATATATATTATATTCGATAATTTAATTATAATATTAATATTTTGTTAATAAAAGTAATCGAGTATAATAACTTTATTTTATTGATTGCATTAGGTGTTTATTTCATAACTTGTTAGTGGTAAATATGTATTATAGTCACAATCTATATTCTTAATATAAATAAAAATAGAAAAAAATACATCCTCCTAATACTCACGCTCAAAATATATCTAAAAATTAATAATATTAATAAAATTATTTTAATTACGTAAATTACTAAATATCAATAATTATTTGACTTGAAAATAATTTTGGTTGAAAATATCAATATATTTTTTTACTCGATACCCAGTCTATTGAGTTGAATTTATCAATATTTTTTTAATAAAATTACATAAATTAATAAATAATCTTAATTTGTTTATGATTATTTTATTTTTTAAGCTACGGTTCTTTTTTGGAAAAAAATAAGCTCAAGTGCTATTTTTTTTGGGGCGCAATTGGACTTGATATCATCCTTAATTTTATCAGGTTTTGATCATTTTAAGAAAAAAAAGGAATAGACCATCTTAGTGGTTAAGATTTTTCATATTTTTGAAAACATAAAGTATATCGAATTAGCATCTCTATCAATAATAATGAGGTGCCGAGAATGATGAAATGCGGTTTTATTTGAAATGTCACGGTCCTTGCGACTCTAATCCACATGAACAAATATTAACGCCATTTGGAGCACATCATGAGCTCACTGCACATTCTTTCAATTGCCCAAAATATCCACATGTCTTCCACAGAAAGAAAAAGAAAAAAAAAGAAACAAATGAAGAGGACTTAAATATATAATTAAATTGGGCCTGGTCAAGTAACCCTAAACGAAGTCATCACTTTCCTAGAAATGAAGAAATCTTTTGGATCAATTTATAAATTTGGCCATTTATTATTTCTTAATTATTCTTTTAGTACTTCATACCATATATAATATATGCATAGACGACAAATATTAAGATATTTTTGTTTCTTAAAAATAAAAAAATAAAAAATATACTTAAAGAAAAAAAGAAAGTATTTATCCATTTAATTATATATAATTAAGACTTATTTAATTGAGATTTTTTTGGTCACGAGGTAATCTAGAGTTACTAGCACCTGACTAATTCGATGTTTGGACCGGTGACGGCGAAGGTAAATCCTGACCAAAGTGACATCTCTAAGGTTCGAACTCGGGACTACTAACTCCCTTGTCCCTCAATCTAGGACACAGAGCCGCTAATCATCTCTGCCAACCAACCTTAATTATTTATTTAATTGAGATGGGAATTGGGTAGTGGACCAAGAAGCGGGTCCCACGCAAGAGCTGGAATTTACGTGGCAAAGAATTCATCAAACGTAATCTGGATCCTTTACATTTCTTATGTTTCACTCTGCGATCGACGCATGACGCCATCTACCTCCACCAACACTTCTCTTCACAAATACATACATATAGGGGAGAGAGAGAGAGAGAGAGAGAGAGAGAGAGAGAGAGAGAGAGAGAGAGAGAGAGAGAGAGAGCGCTTTTGATCCATATATCTTACTATAAATAACCTTCTGAGTCCCCCACATCAGAAGCCCTCCCTTCCTTCTCTCTATTATTGCTCCCGGAGATGGTGGAAGAGTTCCAAGAGGCCGACGTCCTGTGGCCGGACTACACCGACGACCAGCAACAACAACAAGAACACGACGACGTCGACGTCCCCCCGACTCGAGAAGACTACTCCGAGCCGTGCAGGAGGTGGGCTTCGCTCGTCGCTGCCGGGCGCAACGCGACGTCGTCGTCGTCGACGAAGCCTGTCAGGGTTCCCGTGCCTTCGCAACTCAGTCGCTCGTTGGTGTCGTACTTTCTGCATGGCGCCGGCGATATTGTCGGAGATGATTATATTGGCAGTAACGTTGACGGCGGGATGATGAGTACGCCGCCGCATATTGTGGCGTCCCGGAGGATGAGGGAGAAGAAGGTGGCGTTCTCTATGTGCAGCGGCGGCAAAGGGAGGACGCTCAAGGGAAGGGACCTCCGGCGAGTCAGGAACGCCGTCCTCAAGATGACGGGATTCCTCGAGAGTTGACCAACCAAAATATATAACTACGACAATTATAACAACAACAACAAGTCATAGCTTCGATAATTTGATTTGTGATCACTACTTTAATATGTTTTGGTTTGCAATATACATAGAAGAGTTGAATTAAGAAGATTGTAACACATTTTTGTTTTTGTGAATGATTTTTTTTATTAAAAAAATGGGATGTATTATGTATATACAGGAAAAAATAATAATAAAAGAAAGGTTTGGATTTTTCATTTATGTTCATTAATTTGTTTATCAATTTTATTTGTTCTTAATATATATACAGAAACAAAATAGAAAGCTCAAGACAAAATGAGAATTTCAAAGTTTTAATTTAAAATTATGAGCTCTTATTAATTTAGAAAATAATTAAATAGTTTTTATTTTTTTTTAAAAAAATAACGAATCTGATTTGGGCCTTTTGATTTGTGCAGAGTCGGGTAGGTGTCGAACCCAACACATGCGTGATTACACTATTTATTTCGTAGGATTATAATTAAATCAGGCAAAAGTACTTGCACAAGTGCACCTTTGTATTCGACCAATCATTAGGAGGTCGTTTCGTTCTCTTGCTGTTATTTGGCACAAAAGAAATGGTACCTTAATCATATATAAATTGTTGGTGGATTAGGATACAAGAATTGGTCCAAGTAAATCTCAATTAGTTAACACTTAAACCATATAAATATAGAGAATATATAGCAAGGTGATGGAGCTCTATTTTCGAAATTGATATGGCTTTTGTATTATATATAACACGAACGCGTCATGACTTCGTTCTTTAATCTTCGTGGATATACACAGTGTGCTTAATTAATATAAACTTCTCTCCTAATCATTAATATTATCTATGATAGATTCAGTAATGTATTCAAAATACACGTCAATTGCACTCGGTTTCCAAAGTTTAGATAGAAACCAACTGATGTATTGTTGCCTACGCCAAAAGGAAGGGTTGGGTAACCAAGTTCGGTTGGCACACTTAGTTAGCAGGAGTGTGCTCCGGATTGAAGGACCGGGAGTTAGTAGCCCCGAGTTCGAGCCCCGGAGTCGCCAATTTAGCCAGAGGGATATCATTTCTGCTCTTTACCTCGACTCCGGATTAGTCAAGTGCTAGTAGCCCTGGACATCGGGGGTCCCGAGTGGGTATCAAAAAAAAAAAAGGAAGGGTTGAGTGATGTAATCAAACCAACATTTCATTGGAGGGATGTTGTGGGATATGAAAGGAAGAGTCAAGGGAATCATTGCTTAATTCTCTTTATCAATCCAATTTAAACATTCTTCTTCTAATTATTATAAATATCTAGAACGGTTGTCTTGGACAGTTTCGTAGCGTAGCCAAGTAATTTTTTTTTCAATTCAATATATATACCGGAGAATATTATTAGATAGGAAGAAATATATAAGCATGGAAAGGCATGGTGCTAATCAAATTTATGAGTATATGTAGATTTAGTATGGGCATGGCGTGGAATGCTTAATTATTAATTGATTAAACACTTTTAAGCATTTCTGTTGCATGCATGGACCACACACAATTTAAGTTGCGAATGTCAACACCATTGTTTATGTAAATTAGCTTAAGGATTCCTTAACGTGAATATCTTGTGCACGTCACGGAATGCAAATAGTAACTCGGTGGACCCTCAAATTCAGGGATGGATCAGGTGGGTGAGTAAAAACAGCAAAGGAATTTTCAAATTCAAGTTTTATAACATAAATTAATCGAGGCTAATAATATGCGAGGATTAGTAATTAAAAATCAATCAATTATTAATATTAATAAATATCTGGTAGAATAAACATATAGTCCATCAATTTGTTCGAAATTAATTGATATACAATAATTATACTTATGAACCACAAATTTTGTATCAAAGAATTATATACAAGATTTAATAGATACAAAAACTAGTGTCGCTTTAATTTGGACTATATTCGTAATGAAATAAAATGAGTGAATTTAATTATTTTATGGTGCAACAGTTTAAAAGCGATTATATAGGAGAAAAGGGATCATGTAGCACAAAAATTATCCTGTATAATATAAGTATATTTTTTTGTCTAATTTTAGTATATTTTTTTATACATGAGAACAGTCTGATCTTAATTTTTTTTCTTAGTATATCGATCATATTTTTTTTTACTTACATCTCAGTCGTTATAATAAAATAAAAATGATGACTCAAATTTTTAAATATTCCGTGAAATTCAAAAGCAAACATATTAGATAGATTATTTAAAAAATAAAAAAATTAATACTTGAAAACAGCAAAGGAAATTTCAAATTCAAGTTTCATCACGTAAATTCATTGAGACTAATAATATATGAGAGCAACATTAATAAATATCTGATAGAATAAACATATAATCCATCAATTTGTTCGAAATTAATTGATATACAATAATTATACTTATGAATCACAAATCTTGTATCAAAGAAAATTATATAAAAGATTTAATAGATAAAAAAAAACTAGTGTTGCTTTAATTTGGACTATATTCGTAATGAAATAAAATGCGTGAATTTAATTATTTTGTGGTACAACAGTTTAAAAGCTTATATTACGCACCTATATAATATATAGGAGAAAGGGATCATGTAGCACAAAAATTATCATATATAATATAAGTATAATTTTTATTAACTTTAATATATTTTCTTATACATGAGAACGGTCTGACCTTAATTTTTTTATTAGCATACCATATTTTTATTTTATTTACATCTCAATCATTGAATGAAAAAATAATAAAATAAAAATAATGGCTCAAACTTTTAAATATTTTATGAAATTCAAAAGCAAACATATTAATTGAATATTAGGGATAGATTACATTTTGAATCACAAAAAAGGATCTCCTGGGTCCTCTCATAAGTCATAACCCATTTGACGGGTGACAATGTGTGAGATGTCATATTGCATAGAAAATTAATTAATTAATAATTAGGCTATATTATGAATAAATAATAGTTGTATAAAATGGTTCAGCTTAATTAATTAGCAACCATATATAGTTAAGCTGCTTAGTTAGTGGTTGCATAACTGGTCATGTATTAAGTGCATTAATTTATTTTTGTTAACTTGCCAATGTACATCCATATCTATACCCTTCGTCGTATATGCCTTGTTCCCCAAGGAAAAAAATTAAGAACAAGTGAAAGATCATCCTAAACATATAATTGCCCTAAATACGTTGCTCTTTTGGAAGAATAAAAAAAAGAAAAATATTGCTTAATTTAAAATCTCGGAACAATGCTATCAAGATTTTAATTTTTTGCTAGACATTTTTTGGGTGCATTCACAATATTAAATTAAGGCTGTTTATTTCACAGGAAATACTTAAATCATTTTTTTCTCATTGATTTTCCTGTAACTTTTAATAAGGAAAAACTAGGTAAATGAAAATTGTTATGTATGTTTGGCAGAAAAAAATATAACTTAGAGAAAAATGGTTGTCCCCTCAAAAGGAATTCTTTTCAGTCTCATTTTATGCGATAGATAGAACTTTATTGATAGGTATTTTCAAAATTAATTTTCTTACATAACATAAAATTGAAAATAATTTATCTTAAAATTTGTTTCTTCAAAAGCTCTCATAAAAGTATTTTCAGCGAAATAAATATGCATCAACAAAGGACAAAATTTGTAAAACATCAAAAGATAAAAAAAAAGAATATTTTCTAATTCTTTTTAATGATACTTTGAGTGCATGAACGAAAGTATATATTTTATCTCGATTTTCGATTATACTTTCACACAATAAATATTCCTTTGGCTTTCTGGTCTATCTCTTTAAGAATATAAATCATATGTGTACAATGTGCATGTGGAGATCTTATTCTTTTAGACCCTATTTAAATTGGAAATAACAGTTAAAAGAATATATACTAAAATAAATTATAATTAAATTACAAGCGAACATGTTTTAATATAATTAGATCTTAATTCAATCTTTAAAATATATATAATAACTTTATGAATTTCGAAACATTTTTAAAAAATTAAAATATTGATAAAAATTTTTTTAAAAAAAATATATTCTTCTCTTTATTCCCAATTAAAAAAAAAGGATCTTAGAGTTCGGATTATATCAAATTAATAATTTTGACTATGGACAAATTTATTTTCTTTTATCTAGCTGTTCTACTTGAGCAAGCTTATGTTAAGTCAATTGTTAACGGCGGAATCTGCTGAAAATGTAGTGTTGTTAAACCCATCAACTGGAAGTTTATATTTTGAAGCAAATTCGTTCATGCATGTATATGTCTGTCTGACGCCAAAGTCCAAAGGCTGTCGTCGTCGTCGATAGTTTGCATATATTTGTATTGTGCAAAACCGTGGACTCGTTTGCTACACGTGAGATGTGGATTGAAGCCATCACCAACCTCTCAAGAACTCCATCACTTATACCACAAACAACTTGACATATATCTAATATCAATAAATGTAATTTAATTCGGTGTAGATCGATATGTACGTAACATTATCCAATCCAGAAACGAGAATTGCTTCATTATGAATATCTCCTCCATGGATTGGAGTTCACGTCATTTCCAACGCGTTTGCACCCCCTGCGGCTAATGTAGCACCGCATGCACCCCCTGCACCAAGTACATGAAATTTGAGTAGCTTAAGAGAAATTATTTTTAAAATTATGAAACTTGAATTTGAAAACTATATAATTGATTAATTAAATTCCTCTTATTTTTAATTAGAGTTAAGATAGGAAAAAAAATATATTAAACCAATTTCTTCCATTCGGCATAATGATTATGTCCTTGACATTCGACTAAAGAATATTAAATATATTTAGTGTTTAAATTTGAGGTTGTTCATTTATTATAGTCGGATACTCGACTCAGAATGATGTCTCGCTATTATGAGAGTAATAAAAAATTGAGATTATTAAAATCCTCTATTTTGTTGAGAATATCGGATGAGAGATCGACCAAGAATCAAAATAATGAATTAAAACGAGAAAAAAAGATTGACACACATATTTTTAACGTGATAATTTTTTTTATTAATGTGAACAAGAGGGAAATATTCACAAATAAAGAAGATCACCATAAAAAAAAATTCAGTATCCAAAGAGAAAAAAATATATCATAAAATTCTAACCCTTATTTATATTGATTCGTATCACGGGAGCTTTGCTACCGTCACAAATTCATTTTTTTTTCTCTTAATTTTTTTTCTTTCACAATTTTAAAAACATGATATAATAATTCAAAGAATAACAACATATTTTAATTAACTAGACTTGCTTAACAACTGAGTTTGTCATAATTGATGTAGAGATTAAGGAATTTTGCCAATCAATTCAATTCAAGTACTGCATGCTAGATCTAGAAGCTAGAGTGATCTTGCAGTTTTATACACAGAAAATTAGTCCACATGGCCCACATGCATGCATATACTAATTTATCTCCAAACATTCTGCTTGTTACTCTACAAAGTATATATATCCTTATCATAGAGCATGCACACAATAACATTAAAGAATATTATCTATTATAGCATATGATCAAATCTATGTAGCTTGATTATTGGTTAGGTGTGTTTCACACCCTTGATTGATCAAATGATTTACTGAAAACAAAGGGCTCATTGGCCCACGGTTATGAGAGAGTGATTAATTTGCTTGCAGTTTCCACCCCCTATCTATGTGCCATGGTTGATATTTTTGCCGAGGAATCAAAGTTTCTCAACATGGTACTATATATCTTTTTTAACATGGAGCTTTATCATCATATCAAAGAAAAACCATACATGCATATATAAAGATGATCTCCATGCAACGTTACGTGGTTCGGCATGCTACTAACATGGTTGGATATACATGTAAGTTTGGCAGATTAACGTACGAAATGTGTATTTGTTTAACTTATCCAATCAAGCTAGGAATATTCTTTTTGTCTTTCTATTCAGTGGAAAGTGGAAGAGAAAACGATTGATATGGATTTATGCATGACAAATAGTGATTGGATGCTGACTAATTATTCAAGCTAATTAATTTTAAAGTATCTATATATATAATTATTTACACCGACCTAATCCATTAGGCAATCACAAGAAACAAGATAGTAGATGATACTAATGGACTCGGCATAATATTTAATATTCAAGCTAAAAATAGCTGATAGAACTGACAATGAAATGAGTTCTGAAAGCTACGAGAGTTTGCATTTGATTTGAATTATTCAACTCATAATTAATCGTCTTCCCATTGGTTAAAAACTTAAACCTGAGAAGAAGTCCCTGCAAGAAGTAATTTGTTTGTCTTCTTCATGGATATATGTACACACATGCAAAGGGCTCTTTCTACAGTTCAACAAGTCGAAGGACGTCACTGATCTCAAATCCCTTTCATCAGTTGTTTAAGTTAACAAATTCGGCAAAAGTAAATATTATATTATTTTTCAGATACTAATCTTATCCATAATAAGTGTGACAACCATATGTACTGCATATTCTAAATTTTAAATTATCTTATTATTGATCTCCTGATTAACAAATTAGTTCATTAGGAACCTTTCTTTCTCTGTACAAAATGCAGGAATTCCCTAAAAGAAATCCTAAATCCACCAGTGAAGTCACCTTTTTTTAAAAGAACGTGGAATATGGCAATAATCTCATACTTTAATCATATATGTGTTGCATAAAAGGTACGTATTATTTGGCTACAAAGTCCTATCATAATTTTGGGATAAGATGTTCCTTTTCGTTTATTCGTATATTCTTATAGTTCGAACAAGACCAAGTTTCTGTTCTTCTTCATTTGGACGACCAGGAAACTTGTCAGGAGTTTTCAAGGCAGGTGGTGTCCAGGAGGCTGCGGAGTTCTGCGGGTGACTAGGGTCATCGAGGATGGTCAAGGATGTCAAGTGGTCGGCCACAGGTGGTGGCGGACGACCAGGAGGCTTGGCGGACATCTTGCGAGACGTGGTGTCCAGTATGCTGAATCAACGGACGATCGGTGCGGTTGAAGACGGTCCAGGAAGACAAGCGGTCGGCCACAGGTGACGGACGACCAGGAGGCTTGACGGACATGTCAAGGACGGTCGGCCACAGATGGTGGTGGACGACCGTTGGAACTTGACGGTCGGCTTTACTCAGAGGTGGGGCGCCCAGGATGTTGAAGGGAGTCAGCGGGCGACCATAAAGGAGTGGAAGCTGATGGAGGTCATGATCGGTCAATCGAAGACGAAGCGCGGGCGACCGGTGGAGCTTGACCGATCTCTTCAAACTGGAGAAGCGGATGTCCAGGAGGCTGAAGTGTT